>JADDOH010005241.1:0-61267 GCA_016648135.1 Agrypnia vestita | reverse complement strand
TAGGTCTTTACATATGAAATTGGCGTTTTGCCGTACTAGCAAATTTGATTTCAAATATCTTCTCTTTGGTTAGGAGTTCCAAATCCAAATTTATACAGCTATTTACTCATGTATTTGTGTTTTGAAAATTATAATTCATTTGTTTTTTCCTCAATTTTTTTTTTCTTTGCGTCACTCAGTTTACAAAATGAAAAACTTGAAATATCGCGTTATTTACGAGTACGAGTTCCACCGTGGGACCAGTGCTGCAGAAACGGCTCGAAGGATTAATGATGTGTATGGCGACGGTGCCGCAAAAGAAAACAAGTGCGTTTTTGGTTCCAACGTTTTCGTTCTGGAATTAGACCTGCAGAACAAGCCCCGTGGACGGCCGGAGACCAAAGTTGATAATGAAGAATGAAGGCTAGTGTGGAAGCGGATCCATCGCAAAAACCATCATCCGAGTTAGATGCAGGCTGCGGGGTAGTGATTATTAAAACTGTTGTAATCCACTTGAAGCAAATTGGTTAGGTGAAAAAGCTTGAAAGGTGGGTACCTCACGAATTGAGTGAAGCAAATCAACAAACGCGCGTTGACTGCTGCGTTGCATTACTCAACCGGCACAATAATAAAGGGATTTTAAATCGAATCATTACCTGTGATGAAAAGTGGATCCTGTACGATAATCGGAAGCGCTCATCGCAATGGCTGAACCCTGCGAACCAGCAAAACCATGCCCCAAGCGAAAATTGACTCCAAAAAAGTTACTTGTGAGCGTTTGGTGGACTAGTGCTGGTGTCGTTCACTACAGCTTTCTTAAATCTGGCCAGACAATTACGGCAGATGTCTATTGTCAGCAACTGCAAACCATGATGGAAAAGCTAGCTGCTAAACAACCGAGGCTGGTTAATCGCTCTAGGCCACTGCCGCTTCATGATAACGCTAGACCACACACTGCACAACAGACGGCTACCAAATTAGAGGAGCTTCAATTGGAATGTCTAAGACATCCACCGTACTCTCCGGACCTTGCCCCAACAGATTACCATTTTTTTCGAAATTTGGATAACTTCTTGCAAAGGAAAAAATTCAACTCCGATGGGGCAGTCCAAACCGCCTTCAAAGATTTTATTGATTCCCGTCCGAATGGTTTTTTTAGTAAAAGGATCGATGAACTACCAATGAGATGGCAAAAGTACATAGATCGCAATGGTGCATACTTTGATTAAATAAATATATTATAATTTAAAAAAATCGGCTTTATGTTCCTCCCATACTAAACGCCAATTTCATATGTAAGGACCTAATATTTATCCCGTGCATTTTTCATAGACAATTTTACTTCGTATCATATAATTTTGTAGTTATGTTATTCGTACGATAAATATTGAAATACATAACTTTGTATGCAAAAATGTCCCTCACTAATACTATAAAATGACGCAAATAATGATGCTATAAAATGACGCAAATAAAGATGATGTACAAAATATAAAATTATGTGCCACTCGAATGTGCAAATGACAATGAAATGTGGTATAAAAAGAAAATAATGCATAATTCTTCTTGTAACAATTCCCGTCACAGATGGAATAAATAATGATGAGGTATAAAATAATAATGATGTACAAAAAGTAAAAATGCATAATTTTCTATAATAATGTCCGTCCCTAACGCTACACAGACGCTGCGCTACGCTGTTCTAACAGCCGAAATATAAAGTATAAGTACTTTATTCTTAACGGGTTATAGCTGATCATTTATATTTATTTTTAGATATAACTATATTACTTGCACGACATGCCAAAAATATTACCAAAATATAATTTTTTGAATAAAAGTTATTCATACCTATAGTATTAGTAAATAAATACATATTATATATAATATGCAAATCGAATTATTTTGTACATATTCAGGAAATATATAGGTATTATGCTTCTAAACTTGCATCGAATCAGTATTTTCCAAATGTCTTCAATGCGATTCAATCGCACTAAGGCTTTCATATAGATCACATTTAAATATATCTGTAACAATTGGAGGTGCATTCATTCTCTGAACCAAATAAAGCGGGGTCTCATCTCACGTTCTGCTGAGATCATCTGTCTAGGAGGCATATAATATTCTTAGAGAGACTTCTACAGACGAACTTACAGTGCAGGAAAGCTGGCCAGGGGAGCTCAATATTCATATCAATAATTGTTCATATTTTACATATTTACACACTTGCAGGTTTTTTTATATTTTGTCGACACGTTATATATTTTATTTCACAAGTATAATTTTATAATTATTATAATTTTTTTTTTGTATTTCTTGGGAATTAACTAACTATGGAACAATTTCTAGACATGTTGTTTGAAGATGTTGTATACACACGTTTAACTTATTTTTATACAATTTCGCTAATAGTTTAGACACGTCCGTGTCATTTACATACGCGCAAGCATTGTTTAAACTAACTTAAAATATACAAGTACAGTAATTAGGTTTTGTTAAGTAGAGATTTGGGGTGAGAAGTTAAATTGTCCGTTTTAGAAAAATTATAAATTAACTAAATATTAAAATCAATAAAGTTATACAATATCAAAGAATCTTGTAAATTGCCTTTATTAACGATTATCTCTTATTTTCATTTCAAAGGTCATAATTTCGCGTCATTTATTAAGCAAACTTGAAAACTATTCAAAGTGTATGTTGAAAGTTACATATTCTTGAAGAAAGCTTAAAAGCAAGTAGTCGAACGCTCATTTTTAATAATGTGTGGTAAATTTGGAAAAAATAAGAAAATCAAATTAATTTTTATTACGTTATAGATCATCGACTATATAAGAGTATTTTCCCTCTCAGAGAAGTATAGCGAGAAAAACGATTATTATTTGTAGTTTTAATAAATTAGAAAAAAGTTTAAAGTGTTTATAATATAAAATGAATAAAAAAATTGCATTTTGAATATAAATAATTATTGGCAGAAATATGTACCTCCTATAATCAATTTAATAAATAAGAATACACAGGTTTTCAATTTTTGAGACACAGCCAAATTTAATTATGTAAGTTCTTCGCAATTTTGTACCATAGTAGGATTTTTCACATCGTAAGAGGCTTATGAAAAAAAGATTCTTCTTCTGTCTGCTCCTACGGGCTTATTAAAAACAAGCTTATATCCCGTACTAGGATTATCAATATTGTAGGTACCTAAGAATTATAATTTAAGTACTTTGTATTCTTCGAGAATTTTTGACGCAGTAACCTTGTCATTTTGGTGGTTGTCCGTAAACTTTATAAGGTGATTTTTTGAAATTACGAACTATAGAATTAAGAACATGCTTATTTAAAAAGTAAGTAAACTTTATAAGATGATTTTTTGAAATTACGAATTATGGAATTAAGAATATGCTTATTTAAAATATGAAGAAAACAGAAGCACGGGTCATGTATTAGGTCCTTACATATGAAATTGGCGTTTAGTATGGGAGGAAAATAAAGCCGATTTTTTTTATTATAATATATTTATTTAATCAAAGTATGTACCATTGCTATCTATGCACTTTTGCCATCTCATAGGTAGTTCATCGATCCCTTTACTAAAAAAACCATTCGGACGGGAATCAATAAAATCTTTGAAGGCGGTTTGGACTGCCCCATCGGAGTTGAATTTTTTCCTTTGCAAGAAGTTATCCAAATTTAGAAAAAAATGGTTATCTGTTGGGGCAAGGTCCGGAGAGTACGGTGGATGTCTTAGACATTCCAATTGAAGCTCCTCTAATTTGGTAGCCTTCTGTTGTGCAGTGTGTGGTCTAGCGTTATCATGAAGCAGCAGTGGCCTAGAGCGATTAACCAGCCTCGGTTATTTAGCAGCTAGCTTTTCCATCATGGTTTGCAGTTGCTGACAATAGACATCTGCCGTAATCGTCTGGCCAGATTTAAGAAAGCTGTAGTGAACGACACCAGCACTAGTCCACCAAACCCTCACAAGTAACTTTTTTGGAGTCAATTTTCGCTTGGGGCATGGTTTGGCTGGTTCGGCAGGGTTCAGCCATTGCGATGAGCGCTTCCGATTATCGTACAGGATCCACTTTTCATCACAGGTAATGATGCGATTTAAAATCCCTTCATTATTGTGCCGGTTGAGTAATGCAACGCAGCAGTCAACGCGCGTTTGTTGATTTGCTTCACTCAATTCGTGAGGTACCCACCTTTCAAGCTTTTTCACCTTACCAATTTGCTTCAAGTGGATTAAAACAGTTTTATCACTAACACCGCAGCCTGCAGCTAACTCGGATGTGGTTTGCGATGGATCCGCTTCCACAATAGCCTTCAATTCTTCATTATCAACTTTGGTCTCCGGCCGTCCACGGGGCTTGTTCTGCAGGTCGAAATTTCCAGAACAAAAACGTTGGAACCAAAAACGCACTGTATTTTCTTTTGCGTCACCGTCGCCATACACATCATTAATCCTTCGAGCCGTTTCTGTAGCACTGGTGCCACGGTGGAACTCGTACTCGTAAATAACGCGATATTTCAAGTTTTTCATTTTGTAAACTGAGTGACGCAAAGAAAAAACAATTGAGGAAAAAACAAATGAATTGTAATTTTCAAAACACAAATACATGAGTAAATAGCTGTATAAATTTGGATTTGGAATTCCTAACCAACGAGAAGATATTTGAGATCAAATTTGCCAGTACGGCAAAACGCCAATTTCATATGTAAGGACCTAATATTATATTAATTATTTGTATTGTATTTATAAATAATGCATTTGTGGGTACCTTAATGCTTCAATGGTAATGTTTTGTTTTGTGATATTTTTTTGATATTAATTTAATTTAAAAAATATATATTAATAATATTATAATTTATATTAAAAAATATAAATAAATTAGCAAAAACGTATCAGTTCGCTTATTACCTACATTACTAATACCTAAAACTAAAATTTCAGGTATTGTCTTGAAACGGTAGATAAATGTTTTATCTATGAAAAACGATTGTTATGATCAGAATATAATATTTATTTAAAAAATATAATAAACAAAATACACAATAAAAAAGAAATTCCCCCCTATTCTCATGACATGATATCCTTAGACAATATAGACGGAACATACTTATTTATGTACGCGCAATTGTTGATAATTGACGAAGTGTGAAATGCTATATAATAACGGTCAAGACGTGATTGTTAACTTAACGCTAACGAATACGAATAGACCCGATTTTAAACCTACGTAATGGTGTTCTTATAAATATTACTGTTTTTCAATTCCAATTTTCAGATCTCAGGGCAAACTTTTTTGTTAATCCACTTAATTCTTCAACAGACATTTACACGGATATCACGCCAATCAGTTTCCTTTAGAATTTCCCTACGCATGAGTAACATGTGGACATTACAAGTTTCAGTCAACTTAATATCCAACGGTACTTAAGTATAATAAATGCTTTCTAACATTGTAACAGCTCTAGGATAAGCTATTAGTAAATAAATAAGCGTTCCTCCACCTCGAAAGTGTAGGTTTTGTGCTGAATAGCGATGGTCAAAACAGTTATTTTAACCGTTTACACAATAACCGTTATTTGAGATTTATCTGATTGTATCGAATAGTAACTGTTTTTTTGCAATTCAACAGGCAATCTAATCGGTACACGAGACAAGGATTAAACCTCACTTACCAAACATCGATAAAATCTAATAATGATATGATTTTGTAACCCGTTAAAATAATGATTTTGATCATCACTAGTGTTGATTCGCGACTTCAACCAACCACGGCAATTATATACACTAATTTACTGATTATACACAGTCGTATCAGTGTATTAATAAGTGCGAATTTATGAAACGCGTACTCTCTTTAACACATAAATATAAAGTTTAAATATTCAACAACTCGAATGTATTACCTACGCAATTTTTATAATTTTTTTTTATATTTAAGTTTAATAGATATTTTATTGTTTCACGCCTGCCGTTTGGGCATCCGTCCCAACAAAATGGCGTCTGCTTCGGTAAGAAAAACGGGGACAATACAAAAGTTCAAAGGTTGTTTCTATGGTCGCAGTTTCACGTGCATTTTCCATCCCGACTCCGCCCCGTTCCTTTCTTCCTACTTTATATCACGGGCTCGGGAGAATGGCGGCAGAAGTCCGCGCTCTTGCGAGAAAATCTAAAAGGGTTCGTTTCTCGGCCCACCCCATCCAATATTGTTGAACAACTCGAAAGGTTCATAGGGTTGAATCTCTTGAGAGGGAATTGGCGATTTGAGCTACGCTATCATCTCGTGAACATGTGTACGATTGTTAACGGCTTTTCAGTCACAGAAGTCTTAATTATTCGGTTTTAATACGAATTTTCGATTTGGGTGTATTCATTGTTAAATGACCTTTAAATTGTGTATTTAATTTACTTCGAAATTCGAAACATTTTAGCTATAATTGAATTCGAAAATTTTCTTCCATTCTCTGAAATTTGAATTGACTGATTGCTTTGTTTATGATAATACCAACTTTACTCCCGGCTTATACCGAGAAATTAGATTATTGAATGTATTATTTGATATCCTGTTAAATTTCACTGAAAAAAAGCTGCAAAAATTTCATATTTAACATTTAACGTTATGACATAGGGTATTTATTCAAACTAACTTTACATACTCAAATAAAATTTACTTTTAAAAAAATATTTTTCGAGATCGATTTTATTAAATTTATTAAAATATTAAAAATATTAAAAAATATTTTAAAAATTAAAAAATTGGAAAGTATGGAACAAACAATATGGGGTATTGTTTTACTATTTTTTTTAAATAAGCATAAAAGCGGGCACGAAGTGCCCACAAATTTTATAATATGATGTTATTGTTTGATTGTTATTTCGGTCACCGTGCAGTCGGCACGCTAATATACTGCGCGCGCAACATCAATACCGTTTCAGACGAATCTGTTCATATCCAGACTAGAACGCACAAAGGTACGAAATCACACAAAGAGGTTCCCTGTTGTGCAGTTCCAGTTAAATGACAGAACGAAATTCCAATACAGAAGTGTAAATCCCAAAACATGTATATTGATGTACATAATTACATCAATATAAATGTTTGCACACGGATCGCAAGTCTAGATATTTGGAAGATGGATTGTATGGAGGTTTTAGGACAGGTTTTAATGGGTAGCGGGTATTGGACAGCGGACTTGTCTTGGCAGACCTTCGGATTCGGGGAGAATCCGACACGGAACTAAGGGTGCACTATTACAATGCACGACCGATTTAATAGGAAAAGGGTGTGTGAGGGAGAAGTACATTATGGGTACGTTCACGAACAATCCCAGTCCTGTTCTCAAAGGTCGAACAATAAATGTTGTTTACTTTATTGAAACGTTACTAAAACTCTTATTATTCTGAACCCTGGTACACATATGAAGGTACATGTTTGGATTTAAGTATATTTCTGTGGAATCTTCGTATTCGTCTTGCATCTGCCAGGTACTGTTTTTCATCTGTAAACAATGAGCACTGTTGCAGACTGCAAATGTCGTCTGGGCATTTTTTTTCTTTTCCAATATAAAATCAGTGTACTCAATAAGGACTGACTATCTCCGATCGCTGTTAACATTTTGTTTTGGAATATAGTCGCAATCTGTATCACAAAACGTAAGGATGTTGTAAAATGATTGAACAAGTAAACCGATATTTTTTAATGACTTGTTAGAAAATTTTATCTTTTGTTTTCTACGTTTGTTAGGATGAAATATTCTTACGCTATTTTTGAAATGACTATCAATACTCGTATTGTTTGTAAATAGTATTGGAGAAAGTTGAAATCTTGAATTATACTGGGTGACTCTTGTAGTATAGTGGGCATCACATTTCTCCTTACGCTGATGGTTCTGAGTTCATCTCTCAGTGAAGTCACAATTCATCTACGTTACTATATTGAGCCTTTGTGAGGTTCGCTAAAATAATTTAGCCTTATCGTTGAGAGCGCTGTATGGACAATACACAGTTGAGTTTAAAAGTAGGAGTCATTGCCACGTGTACCTAATTGGTATACGGAACAGAGTATCGTAAACCGTAATATAAGGTTTGACCTCGACATTTGACTAATCTCAGAAAAAATAGTTAAAATCTCATCTGTGCACAAATATTGTAACACCGTGTTGTGGAGTTTTATGAATAATAAAGTCAAGATGACTAGAATACTGATAATATAATACTTTATAGAAAAAAACCTCGTGTTTAAACGTAATGTTAATTTAGTTGAATTATTTTGTTAAAATTATTTGATTAATTTTTTGAAATATTATCCGACCAACATTAAAACTTCCAGCTTACGCTGAATTTACATTGGCTTCCAGCTTAGATTATGATCTAATGTTTAGTACTGATTTTACGTTTTATGATTTTATTTATCTTTTTGCCAAATTACGTTCTTTCTTATTTCTTATTTTTTTTGTCTTTTCTTTCATCTTGCCACTGTTTTTGTAGATCTATACGAAAGACATTGTTATGATAAAAAATGTAAAACTATCGTTGGCATTTATTTCCATTTTTTCCTGCATCTCGCATACTTTTACATTTTTAAATATTTTTTGCTCTTGATTTTTTCTGTACGTACTTTCTTTCAAAATAAATTTAGATGTCGATCTAAGGTGATAAAATGAAAAAAGCTACCTACCTCAGAACAGGTTTTTATATATATCTAGCGAGGTAGGCAGTGGCCGGGAAGCTTGTTCCATATTATCCTTTATTTAAATTAATTACGTTTGTATGTATCAAGCAACTAAATGTTTTGTCTAATAAACGCCGATTTTTTCGGTAATGAAATTGAAAAATAAAATGTTGTAATCCAGTTTTTAATTATTGGTGGATAAGAGGAATGAAGAGTGTTGTAAATTAAAATGATTAGATTTACTTCATTTGTCAATATATTTGTTACAAAAAAATCTAAAAACAAGTAAAACAAAAAACAATTTAAGATATGCTTTCTTTGCATACATCCGAAATCGATTTTTTAACATCACCCATGCAGTATTCAAATTTATACTGCTTGTCCTAATTTATTTCCTAAACTTTACGGCTGACCACTCAATAGTAATGGAAAACTATTAATTTAACTCTAAGTAATGACAAAAGCATGTCGAGAACGATTAAGTAATGTGTAGTCAAAGTCATCCATTTTAGGTAAATATTGAAACTTTCAGAGCTCTAGCTAGTCTGGAAGTTATTGATAATTCAATTGAAAGATTCCACAACAAACAGACAGAGTTATAAAAGAATAAAAATAAAAAAGTATGTAAAAATGTTTTCATCTTTTCCCAGCCGTTCTGAATCTTTCGGCTAAGGTTTTCTGTGATATTTTGCCGTGTGTATACGACCTTTCTTGCCGACGTTTCGGCTCTCATTGCAGAGTCCATCATCAGCCATGTTGAACTCAGCAGAATATTCCGTAAAACTAACCAGAACAAAATTAAGGTGTTGAAGTAATAAATCATTGACAAGTATAGACTTTTGTTCAGTGCTCAATCGTCAGGATTGAGTTGGTGTATTGCTGGAATTTATTCCTACTTTAATATGCACGATCTATTTTTAGGTATAATCGTAGTTGTTTTAAAACCTATAAATATTTTAATTGAAATGTGTTTTTTAAACTTTCATAAGCAGCTGTCTTGTGTGCAATCGCCGAGCGGCCGGAATAAATTTTCATAGTAAACAAGGAAATTTATTAGTTATTTAAATTTAGCCATCTAGTGTGCTAATTTATGTGTTTTCCTTTTATACATTCTTCGGTTACTTTTAAGATTTTCGATCATACTAATTTCGATTGATTTTTTGTTTTACGGGATATCTTAACTGTGTCGAGTATATGCTAAAGATGAGGATTAGTTTTAGTTATAGGCTTCATGGAATAATTCTCCAAGTAAATTTTTATTAATTTGAAGAAAATGACAAAGGTATTAAAATGAAATTTCAACATAAATATATTGTAACGACTTTGCAACGATGGGATACGAAATGAAACACTTGAAAAAAGTCCGAATGTTTATTTATTACCAACTTCACTAGACACGAACTTAAGTAGAGTGCTATTCTGTAATTCGTATTAATTTAATTCGCTTGAATTTTATCGAAAATATTCCACTTATCTTTATGGTTTCGTTTATTTATGTGGCATTTTTTTACCCATATGATGATTGTATTATTTTTTAAGTATTACGTCTATATTTGTCATAAATATTGTTATTAATTTAAAATATTACATGAATAAAAGAGGGAAATCACAAATAATCGATTAAATAAATTAAAGAGATCCCTAATGAATCCAACATATACACAAAAAAAACAATTCAATTTAACTAATAATCCTAATTAATTACTTGATGCATCTCCCATTTCAATGTTTGCTTGCCCGAAAACCGAGTTTTCATATTTTATTTTATGGATATGAAAACATAAACTTCAAATGAATCTCTTGTTCATATTTTTCAAACTCACTTTGCGACACCATTTTATAAATAAAAGAATAACAACTTTGTTTTAAACACACGTAAATTTTGTTTTGAAAAAATTCAAAATGTTTCGGTAGCGATGCTCCCTTCTTCATGACAATAAATATACTCATACATAAGTGCATTCATTGTCCTGAAGGAGGGAGCATCGCTCCCGAAACATGTTGAATTTTTTTAAAACAAAATTTAAGTGTAGTTAAAACAAAGTTTTCATTATTTTATTTAAATGAACCGATATTGTTTGTAAAATCTTTGTTGTTTCTATATTAATTAATTAATTAATTTAACATAATGTTATTTATGTTAACATACAGCCAACTTAAGTTCACTCAAATGATTTCAGAAACGTACACAGATATGCCGGGAGCCCATATAGCACGATATTATCGCTCGAGACAAAATAAATGAATTTCAGTAATTAAATAATTATTAAACCAATAAAATTTACGTTTTGTCAAACGGTTTCAAAACGTGACCCGTCTCTTCATCAGAACAACCACTACACTAGCATGTAAATATCACTACATACTACATCCACAGTATCAACAACCAACACCTTCACAAAATACTCTTCACTGCACTTAGTTAGAGCCTTTAGAGTAACACGCACGTGAAAAGTATTATGTGAAATAATACTATGGTTGTGGTGTGTAGTGATATTTACATGCTAGTGTAGTGGCTGTTCTGACAAAGAGACGGATTACGTCTTGAAATCGTTTGACAAAAAGTAATTTTTATTGGTTAAATAATTATTTAATTACTGAAATTCGTTTATTTTGTCTCGAGCGATAATATCACGCTGTATAGGTTCCCGGCATAGCTGTGTACGTTTCTGAAATCATTTGAGTGAAAAGTGGGTTAGGTAAGGGTGTGACGTTTTTTTTTTTGTTGTTTTAATAATGATTTTCTTTGCATAATTTACGTATCAGTTAGTGTGCGACTGATCTAATGAAAATTCAGCAATATCGGAATCGATCGACGTTAAATTAATCTCTGCGGTTTAGGTGTATCGTACAAAGTTATGCGATTTTTTTTCTTAATTGATTTTTTTATTGTTGATATTCATTTTAGTTTTTTTGTCTGTCTCATTCCGATAGATTTCATAACTCGCCTCCCTCGCGAAAGCTTAGATAATACCGGGCGGTATATTACCCACGGGCTCCCAGCATGTTATCGTGTCTGAAATCATTTCAGCGAAGTGGCGGGGATGGGGGAGGTTTAGGGGCGGCTCGGAGGGGAGGGAGTGGTATAAGGGCCGCTTCCCGCAGGGCGAGATTTATTCAATTGAAGGCCAATACGGTATAAATAACACTCTGGCGAGATGGGAAACACGTAAAAATATATATCGCCGTGTTAGTTCAATATCTGCTGTGTCAATTCAAGGAATATAATTTTGAAATATTGTTTTCTCGGGTTTCCGCGCGCGAGCGGCGCAGGGTGACGCTCGTTCAACCCGAAAATATTTTTATTTAACTTCGAGTAAGTAATGTAACGTAGCAGACTTAATAAATACGCCTGTCAAATTAAATACCGTCTCTTTGTAAATATCCTATATACAGCATGTCTTGAAAGTTATTTTTCAACGAATTTTTTTAGTAATACGTTTTAGTAATTTCTTACATTTATTTATTTTTTAAGGATTCTTGATAAATATTATGTACATATAAAAAGATCTTTATTTATATTACGACTTTCATGTAGAATATTTTAAAAAAGAGGAGTATGCTGAAATTGTTTAGTCTTTATGTACGATTTTTGATAAAAAAGTATTTGATTGCTTTTTGCCGACATTTTTTGTCAGCAATCTTTCTAATGTATTTGAAATTTTCGCTACTTTCAACTTTGATACAGAGTATTGCTAAGTTATAAAGAGAATTATTCATATTTCGGCCGCGGGTTAAGGCTGCGAGAACAGCGCCACTGGTATCTTGGTAGCTCTAGTAACTGGTTTGTTACATACAGAATTATAGTATTCGATTCGTAATCAGTTTGATGGCCAGATTATTGTTGTAACATTTGTTAAATCTGTGCTTTGCATCTTCTAAATATTAATATGAACTCACATATAAATCGTGCCATAAATAGTTTTATAAATTGTGAAAGTAATCTGGATATGTTTCAGGACAATATCGTGCGTTTAAAAATTATACTTTTGCTTAATTAGTTCTATCCACTCCCACACACCCTATCTATGTACTGATTCACCATTTATAAACTGATACACCATCAAGGCAGGCTATAATTAAAATATTGTGTAAAAAAATTATGAAAGGTAAAAACGATTTACGCATGAAAATTTAGTACATTTAATTTTAATTGACGAAGATACAATGGTATTGAATCCGGTAGACTTACACAAAGTTGCTCAAAGTGTTCGTACAAAGTTTTTA
Source organism: Agrypnia vestita (assembly GCA_016648135.1). Classification (NCBI taxonomy): domain Eukaryota; kingdom Metazoa; phylum Arthropoda; class Insecta; order Trichoptera; family Phryganeidae; genus Agrypnia; species Agrypnia vestita. The sequence goes on along the minus strand of JADDOH010005241.1, from coordinate 48,383 downwards.
GTTAATTAAAAACAAACAAAAAAAATACGTCCAACCACAAAGTTAACGCTGTTAACATAAAAAATATCATGAAAGTGTATATTTTTGACATTTAATTAAAAATAATCGCGCCTTTTAGGGTGATGTTTAATATTATTATAATTATGACTGCCGGAACAACCTGTAGCCGGGAGAATATTGGAAGTGTAAGGTTGTATTTGGGTGCTACATTCTATTTATTCTCGAAAAAGGGTTGATACTATCACATTTTTCCGGAAATACCCTTATTTTTCAACACAACACCGCAGCATATTATTATTATTACCACACACACGCATTTTCTTCTCTCTATTTCTTTTTCAATGTATATTTTATATTTGTTTATGTACATTATATGTAGATGAATGTTATATAAATGAATATTCTTAGAAATAAATTTAAAAGAATATGTCAGTTAGTCAAGTGGAATCTCGTTTAATTCCTTCTGAGAACCTACCGCTGCGCTAGTTGGTTCCTATTTACTGCCTTTTTTATGGAGGTTTGAGTGCATCACAAAATATTTATAAAAATAGTACAGGGTGTAGAGTTAGTCCACAATAGTGTACAGCTAGATTCCTGCTTAAATTATTAGTCGAAAATATTCTAGTAACCATGACCTAATTAAGTAGTATCAAAGTTTTAATTTTTTTTTAAATATTTCTGACTTATTTATTTTAAAATGTTGAATTATCATTACAGTAACTTACATCGAAAATGAAAAATTCATTCATTTTAATAAAAGTCAAATAAAATTATTAACTTAAACTTTTGCCCGGAATTTATCATTTTATTTAACTTGTATTGAAGAAAATGAATTTTTCGTAATTGATATAAGTTACTGTAATAATAATTCAATGTTTTGTAAAAAAAAAACCAGTAATATTGAAAAAAAATGCTAATTTGGATATTGCATAACTTCATAACTATTGATATTAGGTCATGGTTACATGGACATTTTTGACTCATAATCAAGGCAGGAATCTGTCTGTAGAGTATTGTGGACTAGATCTGTTACTCCCTGCATAAAGAGAGGAGCTACAGTGTCTAAATACAGCGAAATTGTTATAATTATTATATAAATTGTTATGTTGTATAATTATTGTGACACGCAAGATATCTCGGCATTCGCGACCGAAATAAAGAGCACGCATTTCATGCTCGAATGCATATGAACCATATACAAAAGAATTTCGCTGTCAAACTGAGAAAAGATCGTAACTGTAGTAGATACATCCTTAAATAATTTTTATTGTTATATTATTTTTTATTATTACATATAAAAATAACAAATACAAGGATAAACATATAAATACAAACAATATAATATGCCATTTTTAAGACCCTACCAAGCCACTTTTTGTGGCTTGTTGGTAGTGAGATGAGAGTGAAATAAACCTATAAATGAAAGATGAAACAGGATATCAATTACTGTAAGGTAGTGATGACCTGGGCCAGGTATCGGCAAACCAAAAGAGCCAACTTCTGTGGTATTCGACCGCTTTATTAATATTTATGACAAAATCGTTCAAAACTAAATATTTTATTTTATTTTTATTTTATTTACGCTTCAACAGGCCAAGCGAAACACATTACAAAACACCCAGGCTTGGCAGGCCCACATAGATTAATTGTGACCTCACCGGGAATCGATCCCGGAATCCTCATTGTGAAAAACCAATGCCATACCCAATGGGCTATTTATATTATTTAATGATTTGGCATTACCTTTGTGGAATGACATGATTGATTTTTATAAATAAATAAAATTTCTGTCTCGAAAAATGTGAAACGGGGAATGTTACATGTCAGTCACGGAGGAGGAGCTCCGTGGAAATAGAATAGTCGCGGGCTTTTTGTATCTTTTTTTCTAAAATTTTACGGTTAAATAATTGTTTAATATATAGCAAAAAATCGTCCAATTTCTACTCAACCAGGGTGTTTAAATTTCTTAATGAAATAAATCTATGAAGATAACGTCAGTGTTTATCTTGAAAATTCCTGAAGTATTTAGAACATCACAATTCTAATGTGTAGCCACAAAGTGTTTTATTCGCTGAAAATTTTAAAAATCTTAAATTTAAAATAAGATACAATATTTAGTTTGAAACGACTATATTTTAATGCACAATATTGTAAAGTGCTTTCAAACTAAGCATTTTATTTTATTTTAAATTTAATACAATGTCAAGCTACAAAGTGTTCCTTGCCTTGAAAAATTAAAAAATCTCCTTCATAACCAAATATTTTGCTCCTATTCCAACGGCGTTCGTCGGTTTCCTAGGCCCCTGACATTATTTGCATAGCGTGAATGAAATGCCTACCTACACTCAAATACTACTGTAGAATATACGCAACAAAATATGGAGCCCGGACACGTCGCTTGTGACGTCCTGTAACCGTTTTGGGCGGGAAATATAAAACGGAAGCCGTTTTTATTGTGCAGCCGCCATGTTTTATTTTCTTGTCATAAAACTCGCATTAATTTTTCTCATTTTATGTTTTTAAATGGCAAATCTCGTTATTTTTTTATAACAAAGGTTACGCTTTATAGTGTTGTCGTTTATTCGACATAATAACAACTCCTCTTATATAGCTTTTTTATATCTTTGATATTAAATGCTTCACATATTTCTGATTACGTACATTACGAGGTATACCTACCTACTTTAGTTATTAATCTCTGATTCTTTGTTATCGTTTAAACTATATAAAGTGGGAATTTGCATATTTTTTATATTAATTTTATTCATTAGTGTCAAATTAAATTTTAAAAAATGATCATATTTTCTAGCAATTTAAAAAACTTAGGAGACGCAAAAACAACGTTGCATTTTATTAGCATTATTATATATTTGAGAACAACAATTATTGATTTGATTGAAATACAAATACAATATATAGATAGTTATGAATGTAGGGCGATCGTCTGAAAATGTGACAGAAATTCACAATTTTTCTCATATTTTCTCTTTCGTTTTTTATCACATTTTTGTACGGAAAGGTATCAAATTATCATCACCATCATCTTCTTCCCTTTGTCCTAGTAGGGTCGGGGATTTGTTTATCAGTTTCCATATATTTAAATACGAATATCTTCTCTTCTTCTTCTTAAAATTAGGCAATCTGCCCTTAAATTTGTGATAACTTCTCAAAATGACACAAAAAATAAAGGTATTTTTTAAAACAATGGTTTTAAAATAAAACATAATTTTTTTTCAACAAACTGACCGATCCACTAATTTTAGTAAATTTTAGATAATTGTTTACTTTATAATATCAGGGAAAAAAAAAGACTAGTCCATACAGTTAAACAAGGATTACAAAGTGGAACAATATTCTTCATTTTTAAAATGTTTGTTCATTGATTTAATTATTTAGTTTTATTTTGAGAAAATATTATTATTATTCAAAATAAATGTTTTAGTATTTATTCATGCCTGATGAATAAGTTTCTGTAAAAAGTGATATAAACGCAAGAGAAGATATGAGAAAATTTGTGAATTTTTCTCACATTGCCATAATATATGACCGAATTCAGTATTCGGTCTATTTTAATACTTTAATTTTTATATATAAGGTCATTCATTGTAAACTTTTCATTTCAAACGCGATGAAATTATCTCCGCCGATGAAAGAAAAATATAACCTTCAATATTTTAAAGCTCAATGTCCCAGTTTGATGTAAATGTCAGATGGTACCGGTTGTTCCTGGTAACGCGCACGATAGACAAGTGTATTTTTTTCTTTTTTTATAATCTGGATATAATCCTAAGTCATCTTGCCTACACGCAAATATGAACTAATCTACCAGCAGCGCTGGCGGGCAGTCACATCTATGAAACAAACTATATTCAACTAGAATTTCTACAAAATAAAATACGCATCTCGCAATATTCACTATTATTATCATTTTTTGCAGATTTAGTATATTTCAGATTAACGTCGTTTTTTTTTTCAAAATATATATTTACGTATAACTAAAGCATTTATTTATTGATTGCACGCGCTTGATAAAGGTTTTTTCTCCTTGCAGCAGATGAAATTTACAGTGTGGGTGTTGTCTTATTGCCTTCAGAAGGCAAGATGACAAGGTATTAGAAGCAGTAGAAGAAGAAATAAAATAAAACTTTAATAAAAAATTGATACGCGAATACATACTTGTACTTCGTTCCGCTGTGTTTTATTTCAGTTTTAATATGCTCCTATTTTTCATTTTGTCTAAAACACGCAAAGCGTTCATGTATCCCGATATCTCCCACTGTTATTAAATTCCCGACCCGAAATGTACCTACTGGGGAAGAATTATTTGAGGAAATATATTTAAAACTCTGGTAATAAATACGTTCCGATAGAAAGTTATCTTCCTCCGCTGGTACATATTAAATATCATCGCTATTGATACCAAATTCCAAGTTGGCGGATATATTATTATTATACGTGTATATTATTTTCTCCCGATCAAAATCACAATTTCTCTACAGACTAATATTTTCGGAATGTGTCATGAAATAATCTTGCGAGTATGAAAAATAGTTGAGCCGAGATGGTAAATACCAGGGGCGTGCAGTAAGAATATCGAAGCATTACTTTTACGTTAACATGCATTTTGAAAAATATTCGAAAATCTTGTAGTATTGTTATCACAATTATTATTAAGTTATTCACATTTTAATATATCATAATATTATGTCAGATATTTAATTTCTTTTTTTCCAAAATATTTGCCTTCTTATAAGTCATGCTTCAGTCTTCTCACTGCACGCCACTGGTAAATACGAAAACTTACCGAATTTACGGATGTTGTCAGTGTGTATGTGATATATTATATAAGTTATATAACGGAGTTAGCCTACGATTATTTACAGACACATTCCCGCCTAAATTATGTTTCGAAAATTTTGTAACGTCAATTTGTTAAATTTTCGAACTTAACATATTGACGTTGAATGTTGATTGACTAATTGAAGAAAATGGGATTCTTTATTTTTAAAAATGTCATCTGATTTCTCCTAGAAAAAGCTTATTTTAAATGATTCATGCTCGCAATTCATCCAAGTTTATTGAGAGAGTATGACAATCTTCTATGTTTCGTATTGTTTTGAAGACTTTCATATGTTAGCGAATGATCGAGGAACGAGTGGTAAGAAAGTTAAATAACGCAGGTGTTTAGGTGCCAGAAGAAGAGAATGTTCGCAGAAGACTTGGCGTTACCAGGTTAACCAGATACTAAAAGATGGTACTGTTTTTATCAACCTGAATAATCGTCGAGCCTGCATGCGAAGATGCATGAATGTGGATGCGGCGAGGGTTGTGCGTTAGGACAGTAGAGTGTGTTGTTCCATTCTCTCTGTCATCCCCTCCGGGGAAAATGCTCGGTAGTTAGTTGGTTACTTACTTTTATAGTTTTTTTTAGTTCCTCTTGCATATTTCATAAATTGTTCCCAAAGGTTGACTCAGCAGGGTGTCTAATTATTTGTGTACCTTTTAAAATTGTATCTTTAATTGAAAAAGAGATTGTGTGAGTACATTTCAAAGTAATGATTGTAAATAATCTGATTGATGACACTTACTGATATTTTACTGGCATTTGAAAAAATATGTAAATGATTTTTTTTAAAGGATGATGTTTGCGGTTGCGTCTTGTGTGCATATTCCCCCGGTGGACCCGAATGGATTCTCATTTATTGTAGAATTGACTTTTGTGATTGAATTTAGTCTCTTTTTGACTGCTCATTCAAAAAATTTAGATATATTAGATAAATAGTATATTACCTAACCCTCATTGTTTGTTAAATTAAGCTACACTACCAATATGATTGTAAGTGATTATCCCTCACCACACACTAGAATCTTAATTCTTTGTGGTGAGGTGAAACATATAAAAATAATTTTATTCTGAATATATGCTAATTATTATTGTTATAAAATACATTATATCTATTAAATAAATAAGATAAAAATAAACAGCACTTAATTATTTTGAAACTAAACCGAATTGCTCACTATTCGTGAGGTTTTGTAATATTTTATGGATAACTCTGTATTATTTATTTAATTTTCTTATTCAATTCAAATATTATGATACTCTTTAGAACAGGATTACGTTACTAGAATTCTCAAATAATTGTTTCAAACTAATCAAAGTTTCTGATGATGTTTGCACTGATGTTCATAGCATCAAACCGGGGAAATTTGTGGCCGTACTAAATATTATTCTCCTCATCCATCGTGACGCCGCACTGACCCAAGCCGAGTTTCTGAACGCGATTCTCAACACAAAAATATACAGTGAATACATATTATCTTATTTGATTTTTAATGTATATATTTCCACATAATTTTCCTGTGTCATGGTTGCGGGAGGAAAAATGAAAACACTGGAAATTAATTAGCGATTTACTATTATTACTCGTCCCTCCGTAAACATACTGGAAGCACCGCAATATCTGAGGAGGCCAAACACTACGCGAAAGGCGTTATTATATTCTTCACAATTCTTTCTATACTGCTCTTTTTGTAGTTTGTCCAGAGTTTTCACGTATACAACGTTGTGCAGAAGACAAGAAATCGCGTTCTGCACAGCGGTACTGCAAAGGGGAAACCTTCTATTGAGCGTGTTCGGTTTTACCCTTTTCGTCCTTGCCCAACAATCTCGTTTTAATTTTAACATCTGCTATAACTGCTCCACGGCTTCACGGCCCATTTTAATTTTTTTTTTAAAGTTGCCTTTATTTTTTCCTTTCTTTATGCTTGTGAGATATACTCATATCGTAATCGTATGAGGTAGACTGAAGCAAATGCATACAAGATAAATATAATCTTAACCACTCATAAGAATCAGCTTAGAGATAAGAAATTGTCCATATTACAGCACAGATTGCATCGACATGGATTATAAATCGGTATTAGTTAAATTTTTGGTTTTCTCAACAATGGATTTTAAATATTTTATATATTCTGTTGTCGTTACTTAATTTTTCAGCGCAGCTACAGAGGGGTCAACGATATGTCGGTTGTACAATTATTTAATATTCCACCTAACATGCGCATGGGCACTTAGATAATAAATACGTATTCGGGGGTTAGCTGCTTTTTGGTATCACGAGGGCACATATTATCAATGCTTCTAAAGCAACCATGCAAATCACATCCTAATTTTCTGGACCCACGGAGAGCGTGCGGATCACAGGTGCACGTCTAATCCGGGGGATAAGCGAAGACTGGAATTAAGCTCGCGGTTAACTCGACGACAGAACAGCTTTGTTTTAACCTCTGCGGAAAGTTACAGAGCAATTTGAATAACGTCTGAAGCTGACATAGCCAGTGTGGTTATTTTTGCATTAATTAAGCTTAAATTAATCACAAATGTAGATTCGCGTGGCGTAATCGTACGCGGAGTGTAATGGTACAGAGTGAAGTTTGCGAAGAAGCCGAGCAGGCTAAATAAGCACCATTTCTTCAGTCAGTTGTGTTTTAGGTTTTTGGATCGTATGTGGCGGCCGTGGTGCGCGTGCCTAAGCCTATATTTCAGTGTTATTATTTTTATTTTTGTGTTGTCTTTACAACTCGAAAAGGAGTGTTCTTATTCTTATCCTCTCAAATGTCCCAGCCTGTTTGCTGCTGAACCGTTTAATCCCGTATGTCTTTGTTTCCACAGAATTTTGCAATTTGTATATATTTTGTTTTTATACATAGTTGCTTTCGCTCGTTTTTTTCTTAGTGAACTTAAGTATGTGGGTTTTTGTTTTTGAAGAAATAAAGAAGTGAATTTTCCGGACAATGAGATAAGCGACTTGAAATTTGCATTTTTATTCCGATATTTCTGACTTTTTTAAGCATTGCATTTTATCAAAAAATCGTTTTATTGTTGGTAATGTTATTAAGCAGATGTGTGCAAAATTTGATAGTTTTTGAAATATTGTCTCCACAATTGAAAAAGGAAAACGCAAAAAAAATTTATAATTTATTCAAAAATCCACTATCGCGCTAGCTTCAAATTGCCAATTTTGTATTTTTTTAAATGAGTGATGTTTATTCTTAGAACTTCAACCTGAAAGATTAGGAAAAAATCTTTTTTTTTTTGTAAATGTCAACGTGGTGAAACCCCTTAAAATAATATAATTATGTCGTTATTTTATAATATTCTTTCTTCACACGCTACACGGATAAAAATATAAAAGGTTTTATAGAATATGTTGATCAATATCGTTACACCTTCCTTTATCGCGGGGTGTATAGAATTTTCTCCAAATGCCTTAATCTTTTATACCGGCAAGACCTTTGGGACTAATGATTCACGATTAGCGGCTAATAATAAATATGTCCTCGGGCGGCTGCTTTTATTCTGTGGGTTCAACAGAAAATAATTAATCGGAGAATCTTGTCATTGATTTTGATTATTATTATTTTTTATTTATTTAATATTACATACAGGTAATATTTTTTTCAAGTCTATTAAAAGTATAATACATACATTTTATCGCTGTACCTTCTCAAAAAGGAGACTAACACTTGCGCTTGGAGAGGGACTTGTTACTTTTATATTAGGTTCATATTTTGTATACATACACTTAAATAATTTAACCATAAAAACAAAATTTTCATTATAAATTCTTTATACGCAAAAAAAATACCTGCATGCAAAATTTTTCATTTGATGTCATTCAAACTTCTTCTGTTTATAGGATGGATGCTTCTAGGATCGAGTAATTTTTACCTATACTGCTTTATCGTAATAATGTCGTTTGAAAATAATTCCACATTTGGTGGAATTATTTTCAAACATAAATCTGTTTTTGCTTATATCTTTGCGAAAAAAAGTATAGAAAAAAGTAACAACGCCCAAAAATTGGAAAATTAAAACTCTTAAAATCGCGATTTTTAGATGGAGAATATTTAAAGCCATCCCTCGCGGAGCAGCGGCTAAAATTGTGAAATCCGAATTTAATTCTGAAGTGCATTACTTCTGAACGTTTATTTTCGATATTTACGTGTAAAATTGGCCAACGCGTCGCAGAAAAGCATACAAAAGTATAAAAAACGACAAAAATCCTCTAAAAATATAAAGAGGTATAGTTTGTATGTAGAAGTTAATCTCCGAAACTACTCATCCGATTTCAAAAATTATTATACCATTATTTAGAATGGACTTTCAGGGTGGAAAAAGGCTAAATAATATCCCGTTAAAATAAAAAATCTTTACGTGGTGACCTTTTTAAAACTAAAGTCGACGAAAAAATGTTTAAGCGATGCGTTTTTTACGAACGCTGCCTTAACGGTAAGAAAAGTTGTAGAACTCAAAAACTTCTATAAAAAAGTCGGCGATGACATAGGTATATCTATATTTTAAGGTTAATACAGGAATTGTTAAAATATGACGAAAAGTTACTAAAAATGTACGCGTGCGAACGCGAATTAGTTTCATTTAGAACACGTGCACTCTGTTTACATCCATTTCTACTAAGTTATTAATTTCGATGATTATTTTTGTAATTTCCATTTGTAATTTCTTAATGTAACATTTATGTCTTTATTGTTTGGGATGATTTATAAATTAATTATTTTCAAATCCGTCAGCATAAAGTTGTTCATATTCTGGAGAAATAGAATATAACGGGATTTCGAAATATCGCCATTAACGTGCACCCATATATCAATATATCTCAACATTTGCAGACCGAAAAAACTGACAGGGACGTACATCTTCCATATCCTCTTTCTGAGCTCTTAATACCTTTTGATGAATTGATTGTGTGGACTGGATAATAAACAGGATTCTTTACCGAGAAAATAGAGAATATTCTAAAGAACTACCCATTTTCGGAGGAAGATGAATTGAATACCACATCGAAAATATCTTTTGTAAAAGAGACATCCTTTTTTCTCTTTTTTTGCTTTCTTTTCTTATAACTGTCGCTGATAGCATTTTTAGGCGAATTTTAGTTTAGTTTCTAGAAAATGGGACAAATTGACGATGAGCAAATATGTTCTGAAGAAAATGTCGAAAAATAAACATTAGAAGGTGCATGAAGGTTTAAGCAGCCTCATTTAACACTTATGCGGGACGGGTATTAATACCTTTTATGTAAGCTTATTATATTTCATCGTGTAGAGCAGATGTCAAATTATTATTGTATAATAATAATTTGACATCTGCTGTAATTTGACAAGCTGTATTGCATCAAAATCAATCTCGTATTTTATTATAACAGGACACGCGTATAAGGTGCGCCCGTGCACTAGTCGCTCGGAATTGTATCTATCTGTGCAAACATATACGGGGATGTGTAAAAAATGTAATACATACCTATTAGCGACAACATACATTTTTAATATTTTATATATACATAAACCTATAAAGGTATACACATTTTAAAAAAAAATTTAACTATATATAATGAACTATTTTGAGTAGCTTCAATCCACAAAAATAACTGCACTATAAAAGAAGTATTGTAAACAATATTTTCTAAATAAATAAATTTTTTATATAGGTATAGCTAATACGGCGAAAAATTCCAATATATTTCGAAGACGATTTATATATAATTAAATCAGGAACAATACTTATTTCAGATATACGTTTCTTTTCACAAAAATAAATCAAACATTTTATGATATCATTATATGACAGATGACAGATGATATTTGTCGAATTCGTATTTGAATTTACCACAGAAAAGACATAAAATTTACACCGAAAGTTTTGGGTGGAATTTGTAAAAAATAACATTTCTGCATGACGTGCGCCTGGCATAGGACCTTTCGAAGAAGGACGCTACTACACAAAACTTGCAGCATTAAAAATACATGGTTTTTTCTCGACTTGACTATATCTGTGGAACAAATTGGTTGGCGGAATAAATAAAGAATTGACATGAAGCTAAGCGCAGAGAAGTCGGAAATAAAACTTCTAGCCGTAGGACGAATTACGGCTAGAATTTTAAATCGAAAAAAACAGATACGTCACGTTAAATGGAAACGTCAGAAATAAAACTTCTTGCCGTAGGACGAAATACGGCTAGAATTTTAAATCAACTTTATCTTAAAATAAGGATTATTTAATTAATATTTGTTTCTCAGAATCTGTACTAATGCACAGCTTTTTTGCTTGTATGCGCTGCACGCCACTGACTAATAGGTATGTTCGACTATACATTTTATTTTTCATTGTATGGATATCTAGCGAGGATACCCAATTGACACCTATTAGAATTTTTTTTTTTTAAATATTGCGTGGTTTTTGAGACATGGCGAATTTACGATTTTGTTCAATTTACTAAATATTTTTAGTTTTTTTATTAAAAAATTTAAAACCTTTTATATTTGTGTTCCTAAGCAGAGTGTGGTACAGATTATTCACTATCCTACGTCATCATCATCGTTACTGACACTGGAGACTTCCCCACTGCTTCTTTCTGCTACTGTATTTGGTACTTCACCAATTTTTTCATTTCTTTTCCATTACTCCGATCATTTCGTCTATCCTCTTTTCTGTTTTCAAAAAAATTATATACCATCATAAGTTGATAACAAAACTGCACGCTTTTTTTAACAAAAGTGCACGCACTTTTTAGGTTGTTTATAAACATATAAACAACCTAAAAAAAAACCAATATCAATGGAAACATCTTTGTGTAACATTTTTTTATAAGAATAATTACGTTTATTGAAAAATGTATATTTACATAAAATTTTACACTTATTATATTTCAAAATAAATTTCACGAAGCCCCACCATCCATTCTTGGAAATCCTACATTCAAATTTCCTATCAGCTTCATCTTACTCCCCCTTTTATCATCGATACCTCAACTTAAGTGTTTTCAAGAAGTCTTTAGGAGTCATTTTCGTTTACACAAATATTTTAAATTGTTAGGTATAAAAGACCACTCAAATTTATGTTCGACCCTTTTCACGTACCTTTTAGATAGATCCTTTAAACGTCAACATTTTAAGGGATGAGTCTTATTTGTAATTTTTCGCATTTTATTATTAAATTTTTCACTATTTTTGGCAGATCAAAAATATGATAACCACCTTAAACAAGTCTTATCCATTTTTATTCACATTATTCACAAAACGTTAATCTCTAAAAATTACGCAATTTTCATCTCAAAACCAACTGATCTGATAATAGATTATGAAAATAAAATTAATATTTTATAATAATAACCAGTTAAAAGTAATTAGCAAAGCATTCATATCTTTCTCTTTTATTGAAATAAATAATTCCAAGAAAAATATTTTCATTTTTAATTTAATATCTTTGGACATCCTAATACGGGTAAATTTATATGGGCAAGCAAGCGTATAATAATCATCATCATCATTTTCATCCCCTTGTCCTAGTAGGGTCGGGGACCTTAAGACTCGACAAGGTACTTCCATATTCCCGTGTCTTGCGCTGCTTCCGCATGAGTCAACCAGTCCAGACCCGTTCTGTTTTCATACATGTTTTTTTGTTGCTTCCCCCAGCTTAATCTGGGGCGACCCAGCGGCCGTCTTCCTTCTGGGGTTGCTAAGAGGATTCTGCTTGGTGTTCGTTCTTCCGGCATTCTGAGCGCATGTCCAAGCCACCTCATTTGTGATTTTACTATATGTAGGAGCAGGGCTCCACGTCGAGTATATGCCTAACGTAGGCACTTCTCACTCCGTCCATGAGTGTGACTCCCGCTAACCCCTTAGAAAACTCAGCAGGTAACCTGCATCTTTGCTATCACTCTCTCCGTTAGGATCCAAATTTGATGACTGGTTTGGGTTTGCTGGCCCGGCTCCCCATTTCCGGCCGTTTAATTAGGGTTTTTTATCCGTGAATTCGAATTAAATTACGGACGTTACGCGAAGTAACGGACGGACAGACAGACAGACATCGAAATTATTGTCTGATAGTGGTAACGGTGGCGTGCAACGCATACAAGCAAAAAGGCTGTGCATTAGTTAAAAATTCTGAGAAACAAATAAGAAAAATATGATTTTAAGGAGCCGTCATTCGTGGCTACGGCTATATTTTTTATTTCCGATGTTTCTGTATATAACTTCATGTCAATGCTTATTCTGTCTCACTTGTTCGCGCGCATCAGATTTGTTTCTTAGATCCAGTAAAATCGAGGAAAAACTCGTCCTGAACTGTGTACTTTCCTATTGAAACCGTATAAAATATTCCCCCATATTAACGTCTGCAAGTTTTTTGTAGTAGTCAAGTAAATTTTTCGTAGAATAGCGTGCTACTTTGAAAGATCAAATGTGAGGTGAAAACTGCGCGCATGTCACTTTCAGAAATGACATTGTTACTAATTCCATAGTGGTTTGCGTGCTAAACTTTTTGTGTGAATTCTATTTCTCTTTTCTATGGTGAATTCCGACTGTCAAATCGTAATCTGATCAACGTATTATTTTTGTTCTTTTCTCTTATTATTTTTATTTGAATAACTGAGTTCATTATTTATAATTAACAGTTTTTTTTGTTAACATGAATTAGTTTACGATTATTTATAAAGAAAGTGCGTAACATGTAGGTTTTTTTAACATTTTATATGAAAATGTTTATTCACGACGACATTGGCATCGATGATATCATAAAATGTTTGATTTATTTTTGTGAAAAGAAACAATTAGATTTCTTCCCGATTTATTTGTATATAAATCGTATTTGAAATATATTGAAAACTTTTCCTGTGTTATAAATAAAATATTTATTTAGATATTTCCGTGTTTAAGATTCTTTTTTATAGTTCAGTTATTTATGTGGATTAAATACTTCTCAGAACAGTTTATTATAAACACTTAAAAAAATTACAAAATATGTACATGTATTTTTTAAATATAATATGTTATATAGTCGGTCACAGCATAACCTAAGTTTATAGGTACCCATGAGCTGTACGATTCTAAAACATTAATAAAGCATTTTATTTAAAATGCTCCTTTACTTCGGCGAACACATTTGATTTTATCGCATTTCAAACCATCTTTAGAGATTGATTTTAGAGGCGGGCTTAAAGGATTCCTCCCGCTCGAACATAAACCCTTTTTATTTTTTACCATTCCAGAGCTGGAGATTTTTATGGCCAGACTCGGCCATAGAATCTAGTCTAAGTGCTCGTCGCACCTTCTCAAATTGCAGGTCTTGATCTTAGATTCGAAATGCATTGTACAATTTTGTAGGAAACTTTCCTAGAAATAAAATGTTTTTATGGCAAGTTTTTAAATTCTATCCTAGAAAGTCGTTTAAATATAACATTTTCTGATCGGATCTTCCTTTATATTTCAAATCCATTACACACATACATGCACTTTGAAAAAAGCAAAAAATATATATTAAAACGTTAGTTATATAAGTATATATATAGTATAACCCTTCCGAAGATTTTTAGTGTACCGGTTTCGAGACGTACCCGTCTCGTCGTGTAGTGGTTGTACTGATGAAGATACGGGTACGTCTCGAAACTGGTAGATTAAAAATCTCCGTAAATGGCTATATACTAACATAACTAACATTTTGTTGAAATGCCTGACCATAAAAATGAAGATTTAAATATTAATAATAAAAAATATTTTGACACCAATTTAGATTCTGTAATGTGTATTTCATTTAATATAGTACAATGTTACTTGCAGAAAACACAAAAATGGCTGAAAAATGGTGTGAACCACGTGTTCACAGACGGTTTCCATAAAATCTGTAGTATTAATTAAATTATGTTTAATTATTATGATTTAATCGGTGACGTGCCAGTTTTTTTTATTTATTTAATATTTAATAATATTAAATAAATAAAAAACGTACATTCTCATGTAGGTTTCTACATATAATATTATCCTGTACAGTGGAAAATACACATTATATTTCCTACAGGTTTGTAGAATTCGAAAAAAGGACAATAAATCTGTACTGTCAATACTTTAATTAATATTGGATAACCTCGCTTAATGCGAATTCGATTTGCGCGATACTCAATTAGTGCGCTCAACCAAATAGATACGGGATCATCTGTCACGTTTATCGTTTGTCCTTTTTTAAAAATAGCTAACCGAGAATGCTCGCCTTCAACTATGAGAACAGCAAATATATAATGAAATATATAACGAATGTTAGCAACATCAAAAATATTTATTAATATGTTAACCGCAACAGAACTCGAGAGGGAATTCGATTACACCAAGCGAACGAAAGAATATTTATTCGATGCCCACATATGGCTAGAAATTTGCAATCCGCCAATTCAAAATATTGAAAGCAATCGCGAGATTACATGTTGAGATGAATAAATCAACGTATGTTCAAGTATCATTGCTCCAATATTTCCCAAAAAAAAGATTTATTATTTAAATTATGAATTGATTCAGTAAATAAAAATTCGTTCACTGTTTTTCATTCTTTGATATTATTATCCTCTTTTGAAACATATACGTAGTATGTTTTTTCGATTAGTAGCATGGTAAATCTCAATCATTTTCATTGCGATTCGGAATATTCTTGTAAGAGTTTTCAGGGTTATTTTAATGTAATGTACGAAAGCGAGCAAAAAATTATCTGCACTTTTGACATAGCACACCTCCAGGGTAGTCATACTGCCTTCTGCGCATGCATGCTTAGAGATGTTAAGACTGCGATCACACGTAAGAAATTTGATCCCGATCGCGTCATTTGCATTCCGGCTATTATAGTGTAAACACGTTCGCTTTCAACTGCTAGTTGAAAGGGGCTGAAATTCATCGTAGACTTTTATCGTAATACAGGGACAGTTCTTTCTCCTTTATTCAAAAATGTTTTAATTTCTGAGCGACAGAGATTCTAGCGCATTCTAGCGATTCTATCGTATTTTCGAGCAATTCTAGCGCATAGGCAAGTTGCCATCGGTGAGATAAACTCTTCTTCTTTGATCATCAGTCATGGTTCTCATTGAATCGTGAGGCCTCTCATAGATGCTTTTGCAAGGACGTCGATTTCCCACAAACGTACATAAAGTGTGCAGAAGTGACTTCGCAACCAATCGAAAATCTTCTTTTTGGAAAAAATACGCAAGCTTCTGGACCACTGCCGGATCAAGTGCATTAACGAAGAAACTGACTATGCAGAAAAATGAGATACATATTGAATTCCTACGTTTCGTAGATCGTAGATCGAAAAGTATAGACAATTTTTGACTAGCTCTAGTGTAAGTATATACTCGCTGGCCGATGTTTTGAATTCCAATTCACCGTCTCTATTATCAGAATTGCTTATTGAATGTATTTTTTATTTTTTAACAAACAGACCGTCAACAGGTCATTATTGGCCCAATATATTATCTTAGAGTGACATTAGAGTACAATGTATGAATATTTATAATATGATATAATTATACAACACATTTTTTTATGATGAATTAATAATAAATAATGTCGTAAAATAAATTGTAAATAAATACTGTCGTAAATCAATAAATACAATTTAGGAATGAGTTCCTGGTTTACAAGTTTTGACAAAGTACACATTACACTTTTTGTGATCAATTAAAAATAAATAATTTCTTGATGATAAAATAAATCGTAATTAATAGTCAGAACAAAATAAAAACGGTCGCGAATTAATAAATACAATTTAAAAATGAGTTCCAGATTACCAAGATTTTTAATAATTATTTACGCGATTTCGGTTAGTGCGATGAAATTATAGGCTGAATTAATCGCGTTAAAATAAGTTTTTTCTGGATTTAACTTGCGGGACACTACTGGAATAGGAAATGCTCCGCGCTAATCGCGGGGAAAGGGCGGCTATGTGCGGCCGGCCGTTGCGCGACCAGCGCCAGCGGTCACGCCCGGGAAAGTTTCAGAAGCCTCGGCTTATCTTGGCGGCGCGGCCCCGGCAGTACTCCGCCGCTGTAATAATAAAATGCCTCCGACGTTGTTTCATTACCGGGGCGGCCAATCAGCCGGGCCCCCGGGGAGGACTGATGAAATGCGCCCCCTGACCCTGCTTTCTAATAACATCATTTTATATTATCCTCCATCGGTGCGAATGCCGACTTGATTTTGATACATGTGGAGACGTGCTTCAACGTCTATAATAGCCAGTGGAAAATCTTCGGAGGTGCCTTCTTCATTCAGTCTTGAATAGAAAATATTCTTTACGTTCTGAATGAAATGACAATAAAAGATAATATAAGAAGATATTTAAAAAAACTAGTCAGTAGAAACGCAAACATCCTGGAGCATAAACTCCAGAAAGAAGAAATTTTTAATTAAAAAATATTTAAAGAAAACAAAAAATTAGGGACACAAAATTCTAAATACAAATTTTTACACCACCTTCCTTTTGTTGGAGTTAAAAATTTAATCAACTACCTACTAGTTATAAATTAAAATCCAGAATTGTTCAAAAGTGAATAAAAAATTACATTAAAAGAACTTCCATTAATATATTTAATCTATTTTAATTCATTACTTCAACTGTGTGGTATAAAAGCAACGGCAGCAATATCCAAAAAAAAATAGTGAGGTGATAGAGAATTATTAATTTAAAATGTACTTAATTCGAGATTTTATAGGAAATATTGCGTATAAATTTATAGGAAACGTGATTTTGAAAGGAAATACACATAAAATTTATATCTCAGTACATCATGACAATAATTTATATCAATATTAAAAATTCATTCGCTTCGATACAAGTCAAATAAAATTATTAAAACCATGCAAAAATTTAAATCCGATGTTTTTCGCTTTTTTTAAGGTTTTAATCGTTTTATGTATAGTACAATATATAGAAAATACAGAGAGTCACTGAGATGGTTTGGTCATGTATATCATATGAACAAGTAGAGAAAAAAGGTAAAAAATGTAGATAAATGAGGCGAGTCCGGGCATGAAGAGATAAACCAAATATTGGAGAACTACCCAGTCAAAAGCTTCAACTGAATAGCGTAGGTACAAGAAAGTATGGAAGGACGTATGAAGGTGGACATGTGGAGTTCTATCCTCTCTGCCTATTCTTTCAGAAAATCGGTGTAAAAGTAAGGAAGTAATCAGTGTTTCAAACCCCGTCATCAATCAAATATAGGTACGTTCATAACATTATATTCATTGTGTCAAAAATGTAATTGAATTATTTACAAATTTTGGAGTACAGCAACATAACCGTGTTCTTATTTTTAAATTGCTGACAAACAGACTTTCTATTTTTTACTTATAAATATAACTTTAATACAAAAACTCCCATCCACTCGGGAAATTATTCAGCTTTTTTATAGATTTATTTTACTTAGCAATATTGTGTTTTTTTCAGGATAAGTCAGATAATATAATGATATTCACATCAGCCCTGATGATGAACCTGCAATGTGATTCTAAATGCTGGTCAGAAAAGTCGCAAAAATACGCGCAGAACATCCCTGAAGACTCCACCAGAACATTTGTACACCCAGTGCAGGCATTGTACCCACCGTTGAAGCTTAGGCGGCAGCGGTTCGGTGCAGGCCCTAAAAATCTAAAAAAGGGGAAAGTTTATTTCCGAGTTGGTGCTAGTATGAAATAGATGCAGCAGATTTTTACCGTTAACTTTACCGTTACCTGAAACTAATTTATTGTGTGTGGTCCGTGTTTTTTGCGGCATTCGGTTCCCGCGGTGCTTCCCGGAGTTGTTTGAAATTTCTGTCGGTAGGCGGCGCGCCCTGCGGACCCGCCTGAGGAATTTTCCGCGTAACAAAGGTTTTTGTGGAGATTCCTCCAACGTAACATACGTTTGAATTATTTATGCAGGGGTTTTAGAACGTTTGAGAAATTTCGCATTTTTAAATAACAATTTTATTATTTATTTATTTATTTAATTTCTTACGCTGCACCTACAATTAATAAAAATAATGCGCATCAAGAAGTTATTTTAAAAGGATAGATACAAATGATTACACATAAGAAAATAATACAAATTAAATTGAAAAATCGAGAAGTTAAAAGAGAAGGTTTGGCTTTAATACTAATAAATAATTATTTTACATTTTTTAATAGAATAATTTTTACTTTGGTCTAAAAAATACTTCTACGAAAAACAAAATTGATACGTGCGTCACAATTATATGGTACCCAGGTGTACAAATATTACGGAACTACACCAAACACGTTTATTGATACATCACAAATAGTTGCTGTAGTGGTTACCTCACCTAGTGGTGGTCTCGCCTAGTGATCTAGTGGTCGGTGCTTCGTGTCTCAGTCCTGGACACCAGCAAGTTAGTCCTATTTCCATAGCACAAGCATTTAGCTTAATTTTAAAATAGTAAGAATATAGATGCGACACGTGCGACTGTGTTCACATTTCTATTTAAAAAAAATCATATGCGTTTTAATAAAGTCGTTACATATACGCAAGAAATTTTCTTACTACTGTAGTGAATTTTTAATAATATTTCACTCAGATTCGTTATTACTATTCTTTCATTGCACATTTTCTCAAATCATCATAGTTCTGTCCAGATATTTCTTAATAATATTCAATGATGGTATTAATACCATTGAACATACTTTTTTATGATGATGGTAATAAATGTCTGTCTGTCAGTCCGTTACTCGCAATTGACCTGAAATTATAACAAAACTGATGATGACTAGCCGCTAATGAGGCTCGGGTGCCCGAGTGTGACACGTCAATCAGCGCGCGGCTTAGATTACACTCATGTTTATACATTAAAAAAAAAATCTTTAATAAATATGCTGTATTTGCCATTAACTAAATACTTATGTGAATTTAGATTATTATAAACTAGTTTACAATTCTTCTATTTAATATTTATCGAATGAAATATATGATCGCTTGCTTTAAAATGTTTCTTCTATTTATTTATTTTATATGAAAATGTTTTTGGAACCCAGTAGTACCTACGTAAAAGACATAACTGCAAAAATATGGCATATTTTATTATTCATGGAATATCTATATATTTTTTCCAGTGTCCTTATTTCTTAAAATTCTTTGTGTGTAGGTACTTAGTAAATAAAATTAATGTAAACTAATACTTAACTATTTTGAATACCTATACATTTCCTTCATCAATGTGTTTCAAAAAAAATGTTTTTCACATTGTTAATAGATAAATTAAAAGAAATCGCGTATAATCGAAGTTTTTCGAAAAATCTGGAAAATTCAATATTTTTTTTTAATGCACGAAAATATACCAGAAACTTCCGAAAACACAAATTTTATTTAAATTGATACGGGAGACATTTAACTATTTTTTTTGTATTTCATCTTGTCAAGCAATTGTGTCTCCCTGTTGGATGACCGAATTTAATAAATAAATAAAATAAAACATTAATCAATACCATTATTTCACACGTCTCCCACCTTCGAAACCCAGTGACAGTATGATTTTCATAAAATCTTATCTCTGTATTTCGTCCTTGCGATACGAAAACCGATAAAGCCATTTATTTATGCGTGTACAGGATGCGGGTGTTAATGGGTTATTGATTCGGCTCAGGAAACTGGATGCGGAAGGTTCAGGCAGTGACTAATTGTGGCCCGGAGGGGTCAGACCGCAGCGCCAAGTAGGCCGGGAATTATAACGCCCCCCGTCGGATGAATTAATTATACGCCTAATGTAGGCATTATCTGTGTCATTTGGAAGGGCGAAGCGAGTAGTGCGGCGCTCCTCCCACGTTCGCAACGCGATATTTACGTGGGTACTTACTTCTAATTACGGCGCCCGACAGTGTTTGGATTCGATTCGATAGATTCGCTGAAAAAATTTGCCGCTGTGCGAAAATCAATGATTTTTAGCTCAACCCTTTGAGATCCTCCTGCCGATTTTTAAAATTATTTATTTATTAATATTTTATTTTGTTTGACATATTTTCCTTTTGCACAATTATATGTAATCAATGAAGTGTGAAATATGGTGATAATTTAATTTACTGTATTATATTATACTATACATCTTAATATTGCTATTTTCAGAATACGATTGATTATCTCCTGTTATGTATTTTTGCGCAAAAACTACATATACAGTTTTGCAAGATGTCTTTAAACATAGATATGTAGAGCCAATAGTAATAATGATTAATGGTTTTTATTACTCCCTTTTTCTTTTATTAACTCATAGCGTCTGCTTGTCGGCTTGTCTGCTTGTCTGCCGAGATCGATTTTTAACCATTTTCCTGTGATCCAATCGAGCTGAAACTTTGCAGGTAGTCTCGTGGCGACGATAAAAATGATTTAACAAATTTTCGTTAAATTTTTTTTTAATAATTATAGTATATTTTTGGATTTTTCGAAATTTTAATGATTTATATATTGTTTTATTTTCGAGCCCGACGCGTGGAGTACGTACAAAACCCGTTTCAATGAAATAGGTAATGAGTATAATAAAAATTTCTTTTTTATGGTAGTTTTTTATAGTACACGTTTTGAACCTAGAACGTTTTTAATGCATTTTTATTAATCAAAAATAAAAAATAGGTGCATGTAGGCATTGACGTATTATACTAGCCGGCTTTCATATGTAGCAAATATTGCATTCAAAGAGAAAACAAATCACATAATCAAGTAATCACGTAAAAATCAGGTAATTTGAAGTCACGGTGGCTAAAATAAAATACTCATCTTACAATATTGTACAATACTCTGTTCCTTTTTCCCCGCTACTTTTTTTCGGCGTAGTTTTCGTAATCGGCGTTTTTTTCGGTCAGTTCGGTAACGCATGCAAGTAAGGCAATTACCTTATTTTTGACTTATCACGATTTCACGCTTGTAAAGTATCTACAGTTTATTATATCATTGTATTTAAATGTAAAAGAAAAGAGTAGCTTGTTGGTCTTGTGGTTAGGACTCCAAAGGTCGCAGGTTCGAACCTCACTCCAGACCAGCAAGTTAGTCTTATTTTTATAGCTCAAGTATTTAGCTTAGTTTGAAATTAGTAAGAATATTGATGTGAAACGTATTCTGTATTCGTATCTGTATTAAAAAAAATAGAGTTGCGAACAATAGAATAAAAATATCTAAAAAATACGATTTTATTGATTCGTATAATATGGATTCATCAATATATTTCGATAAATGTATATTTTTTAAAACCTTTCTCGAATTTGAAAAAATCAAACATCAATTGTCGTTCCTTCTCATCACAATTCTCCGGCAATATTACGTAAATAAATAATCTTCTTCAGTATTTGTACGATATGAAAACTGAATTAAATAAAAGTTTCGCCTTGAAAGAATATTAAATAGGCGTAGAATACTTAGAAATGAGTCAGTAAAAATGAAAGTCCCCTTTACATTTTTATTTTGCCAAAGAGTTTCGCTAGAATATATGAAACTATAACAGTGCCTGTCCGTAGTTGTTGGAGTTGAGTGGTGAGGCGATACAAACTTTTTCAATTAACTTTTTCGGTTAAATATTTTGATGAATTCTTTCAAATATCACATTTTTTTGATTTGTATTGATCTAATTATTTACGTTTTAAGACATATTGCGGCAAAATGTTTCGAAAGATTTCTAGACGAATCGCTGGAGTCAGTGTTGTCAGGAGATTGTCCTCTCGAGAGATTGTCGATATTTAATGATTTAAAGTTTAAAGTTTAAAAATGTAATTTGCAGTGCAAATATATGTGCGATATGAAAATTGCAGTGCAATATATGTAATTTGCATTGCAAATTACTCTATTAAAGCATACTTTAACTTTTAAATTATTTAAATATTGACTCTTTATTCGGGCTTTGGAGTTATTAAGTGATATTGATGCAATTGGAGGTATCTTCGGGCTTTTCTGTGTCGTATTTTAAAGGTGAAAGATTCGGAACTGGAGAGAGCTGGTTGAGGAAAACAAGACCCACCAGGGTTTGTAGAGCTAAAAGTGATGGTGATGATGACAATTTTAAAAGTGGAATCATAGTAGTGAAAGCAGGTCGCCATATACTTGATAATTTGTAACTAATAATTTTTGTTTTTTGTCAAATCTAATGCAATGACTATTTGATTAGATGCGTGTTCACAAATTGCTGATTTATTGGGATTATTATTTATTTATTGATCCGAAAGGATATGAAAGGAGAGTGACTGCGGGAAACAAAGTGAATGATGCTCTAAATGCAATTATGGCCAATAAGAATGTGTCAAAGAAAGCAAGACTAGCGGTACATAATGGCGTTCTAGTGCCAACCCTAATGTATGGAAGTGAAGCCTGGAATTGGCAAATGAGGAATGAAAGTAGACTGAATGCAGTCACTAAGACGCTTGTGTGGAAAATCTTTGGTCGATAGAGTAAAGAATGAACAAATTAGACGTGAATGCAATGCTGGCTGTAGTGTGGTAGATAGAATAAAGAAAGGAGTGCTGAGATGGTTTGGTCATGTGGAACGTATGAACGAGGAAAGGATGGTTAAGAAAATATATGAGGCGAGTGTTGAAGGCAACAGAAATAGAGGGCGTCCGCGAAAGACCTGGCATGATCAGATACAACAAGTGTTTAAGGATGGCCTTGTTAAAATCCGCAACAACCGTAGAACTTGTATGAGAAGATGTATGATTGTGGCCGAAGCAAAAGTGGTGTGCCAGGATAGAAGAGTGTGGCGTTCAATCCTCTCTGCCTACCCCTGCGGGGAAATGGCGTGATGGTTAGTTAGTTAGTTAGTTATTGATCCAATTTGTTTCAGTAACTGAATATGTCTAACGACTGTTACATAAACCTTAAATCTTTCATTTCTATATAATTCTGCGTGCACCTACATACTTTATCTTTGAAAAATACGTGCGTGTAGGTACTCATGTGCGCGTGGGAGAAACCATATTTGTAAAAAACCAGAGTTGCAAAATTCTGCGTTGATCATTATCGATTATTTTATTGAGTGTCACGAAAAGAATTAAAATTCAGAATGTTACCTCGAATATTTAAAGTTATTGGGTCGTATAAAAACTTTCTTAAAAAACGATCGAGACATACGTTAACTCACGTGCAAACAGAATCTGACATCTGACAAGAATGATGGCATAGGTCTCGCATTTCCGCTACATGTTCCGCTACATTCTGCGTCCGCAACTTCCGTTACAATAAAAAATTTATCCTAAATGCGCCAAAATAAATATAACTTTAATAGCGACAATGTGGAACGCGTACGTACTCCGTATGTTAAAAATACATGTTTTACATCGTATTTTCCAAGGAATACAATACAATCGGATTAAATCATTGTCACAATGAATGAATACACTTCTCGTGCAATCCCGGAAAACTTTCGAAGGCACTGACGACAAAGAGGTGTATGCCTCTTTGTACGAACCGTGAAAGGAAGCTCCCGCTTTTACATTGCCGGGAACGAACGAAACAAAACAAATAGGGGCGCCTAACAAGCCTTCTTTTACTCTGTAAATAAATTGGCTTCGCACATTTTTCTGCAACCGCAGTTTCATTAGCAGCCACCCCCGCATGGGGTCTGTTATACAAATCGAACCCCTGTTCGAAACCTGTTTGTTGAGATAAATGTGTCATTTACATGAATGGTTTCGTCGTGTCTATCATCTCGCAATAATCCAACATCGTTTATAATGATCATTATAGTGAATGGAATACATAAACACACAATTATAATAGTAGAGATAATGTCATGTTTTAAGTTTTCCTTCAATTTTTAATGTTCATCATGAATAATTTCTACAATGTTATGAGAAATCCATTCATTATTTTATTCGCACGCTTAGATTTTTAGTTACTTTTAGTCATATTTTATCAATTTGTGTATTAACCCTAACGTATGGATATATGTCGTCGCGGACTTTTTTGAGTTCTACAATTTTTGTATAGAAACTATCTTTCGTTAAGGCAGTGTTCGTAAAAAACCGTACGCTCGACCATTTTTCGTCGACTTTAGTTGTAAAACAGGTCACCACGAAGAGCCCTGTTATTTTAACGGGATAATATATCCACCTATGTCCACCCTGAAGGTCCATTCTAAATATTGGAGGCATCAGAAATAAAGTTGAATTATAAGCAACTAAAATTTAGTATTGCGTTCTTGAAAAATTTGGACGTACTCAAAATATTCAGAATAAGTTTATAAAAACTGAACTAAAATGGAGTTAAAATTTGAAATAATTTTTAGGCGTATTCTAGTGTAATGTTAATAATTCGGAATAATGTCATATACATATAAAAAGAATATTGTTTTAAGAACTCCAAATCAAAAGTATATCTCATACCAACGGTGACATCTGTACATGTTTATGGGAATGACAAATTGTTAACCATAGAGGGCGGTCATAAAAATACAACTCACGTACGAAACAAGGTATATCATGGGTGGAATTGAGGAACGTTACATTGTGTAACGTGAACGCTTAAGCTAGCCGTACGATGGGTCGTAAGCCTTACGATCACCCGAACAGTCTTCCATACATACTTTCTCATTATATATAAAAGAAAATGGCTTATGGTCTCTGTGAGACATTCCATAATATATATCTCGATTGTATATTTTTATTATTACATATTAATACTCTTTTAGTTTATGTTAACCTCTTCTGTCTCTTGTTTCAGGTATGCGTTCAACCTCCATCTACACGTGTTGAATTTTCGGTAAGGTCATCATTTATTTATTCATCAATAGGTACAATTTTTTTAAAAATATTTTAATATGGCTAATGGAAAAAGATTCATATCATGTTTGAGACGAATGTAGCGTAAAATAATGAGAAGGGGTTGCGAGAAAGTAACAATTGATTCAGCCCTAAAATTACCCGGTTGTACGGAGGAACTTCAATAGTCGGCAAATTATTCCAGTCTGATAACAAACAACATTATATTTCGCATTAGAATAAACTGCTAAAACAGTTTATTCTAATGCGAAATCTGTCAACCGTGTATGGTTTATTTTAACCCATTTCACTACCATAAACATGATAGAAGGAACAGTGACGCGAGTAAATCAGGATTCATTGAGGCTTTAAAGTGTAGAAGTAGATTTTAGGAAATACTAACTTACTTACCATCACGCTGTTTCCGTGGAAGTAAACAGAGAGAGTAGAGCGCCACACTCTTCTGTCCTGACATACAACTCTCGCCTCATCCACATCCATACGTCTTCGCATGCATGCTCGACGATTGTTGAGCTTCTAACGGGACCATCTTCCAGTATCTGGTTAATCTGGTCGTGTCACGTCTTCCGCGGTCGCCCTGTCTTTCTGGTACCGTCAACACTTGCGTTTTATATTTTTTTTACCATTCTTTCCTCGTTCATTAGTTAAACATGCCCTAACCACCTGAGAGATACTTTTTGAATTTTATCAATTGTGCTTAGATCAGCTTTACACTCATTTTAGTAAATAAGAGTTATATATGTATTGATTATTGTATATATTTATTTTGACATTTTTAGTTATTTTTTTCTAAGTATTCTTGAACTTTGAGTAACTAAAAATTATAGGAAGAAAATAAATTATGAGACTTTATATTATGTTACAAACTGTAAATTTCTATAATGTATATTTAACTAGTATAGTGTTTATATTAACTTTCGTAATGTTTACATTAACACATAATTAGTTCATACATTTACTAGTTAATGTATACTTTGTCGAAAATTAACACTTTGTCTGTAACATAATATATAATATAAGAAAAAAATAAAAATTCATTTCCCATCTTGATGCGTTAAATTTATAAAAGATAATTAGGTATATGTTTCGCAGACTCTGCTCCAAACTCATACCGACCACCGACTAAACATAATATGTACACATATTATGTTACTCATGCAGCGCGTTGTTCTAAATACACGTCTTCGCTCGAATAGACGCGTTGTAAAACGGCCCGATTCTACGTCAAAAATCTTACGGCATTATGCTTGTCGTAATCGTATTAACCGATATTGATTTATATTATTATTTTTTATTAGCGCATGCTACATCCATGCGTGGTATGCGAGTAGATGATAAATACCGAGCATTAGCGCACACTCCGCCGAAAGTCATTCCTCCATTGAAACAAAACGACGTCGATTTTTCAACTTTCGCCGGATATTTCCGGTTTGATTGATCGCCCCCCAACAGCTCGGCCACTTTATTTAATGAGAATAATCTCTCCCGATTATAAATTGAAGAAATTTTCTTTGTCATAACCTAATTGATAACAATTAGTGGAGCCATTTTCACCAGGGAAAACATTAATATTGGCCGTCTCCATAAATCCGTTAATGGAAATTAGTTTTTGGCATCGCCAAGTTAATGTCTTCTCCATACACGCGAATCTAGACGATAATGCGTTGATTTTTTTACCAATATTTTTAAAATTACATACTTTTTATAAAATTTTACGGAATATGTGTTGCATCTTTTTTTTGTGAAGTGGAAAAAAACGACTAAATCAAAATCATCACTAAATTGATGAAACTTATACACTTTGTTCTTATTGAGATCGCATTCTTAGGCCGGCGCCACGCCATTCGGCTCTTCCGCCGCGTCTCTTCGGTCGCGGAATACCGCTACACTTCTTTCAATACAATATGCGCTTATCAAACACACTACACGGATGATCGATCGATCAATTTGCTTTGATTTGAAAAAGACGCGGCGGATTATCCGCACAGTGTGACGCCGGTCTTAGTCTCAAAATATTGAGTCAGTTTTTTTTTATTGTATCGTGTATTTTGTACAATTTTTTTTTTTTACTTTTATGTACTTAATCTTTTAATGTACACGTGTGTATTTATAAAAATTAAAAATTAAACATCTTCTGTTTCAACCTTTAATTTTTCTGATGATGTTAACATTTTAATTGGAATTGAAAATTGCCAGCACCGTAATCCTGGTTCTGAAAAAATTTAAATTAACTATGATTAATCCAAAGAATTTAAATTTTATTGATAACATTCCTTTACAGATTTTTATAAAGATTCTTTGTTTCAAATTTCTGAAATATTTGCAGGGCAGAATTATTATTTTTAGTAAGAGTTTCCAAACGCAATGATGTTATCTCTGGACATACTTTGTCTTTAGTTCTTAAAATACCTACAGACCAAGTTTCGATTAATTGCAGTGACGTAATGACGTACAAATGCCGCAAGTCCAATCATTGCAAGATATTTTAAAGATAATGGGCCAAAGATTCTTCTAATTTTTCGACCAAATTGTGCGTTAAAATCGTTATAAATTTTTAAAATTACCTCTTTATAATCAACAATAATTTTCTTAACAAGAATTAACGTTAGCTTAGGAAAACAACATTCGGTGAGATTTTTTCTCTCGAACGCAAATGGTGTATTTTTACTCTATGTATGTCATTCCAAATTTAATAAATACTTAATATTTAATTTTTCTGTCCAAGGGCCGCATTCTTAGTACCAAAGGCTTGTTTGGATGAAGATTATCCAAAATTATGTTAGTAATAAAATATGTAATAATCCCCATGAAACTCGTCGTTATTTTTTGTTGGTATTGATTAAATCGGTCATAAATAAAATTAAGAGCCGATAAATGTTCCCATTCGTTAAGGGCCACTTGATGATAAATTTTTCCGAAATTTCAGCTGGATAGATTGTGTACAATGTATTCTTAATAGGACAAGGCGGATTATGTATGGAACGTTGAAATTCTCTCGAAAAACAACCCTTTTTGCGTGAACTACATTGTCTACGCTTACCCGAAAGAGCAGAATCCAAATTGGGTTTGTAGACGTTCGAGGTGGCACATAACATGACGCATCTGTATCTTCAAGAGCTCAGCGTCCCGAACTACTTGAATGGTAGATGTCAAACTCAGCCTCTGCTTAGTGCAGCAAGCGTTGTACAATAGAACCGATCAGCCATTGTCAGATCCGAAAGCGTGGAATCTCTTCCTTTCGCATCTGAACACGAAACGGTGCACCAGAAACTTTATTTGCAAATTAATAAAAACCTTTTCAAAAAATCCTATGTTCGCAAACAATTTTCTAACTGAATTAGTCTAGTGGAGAACTAATCAGGTGCGTGTAATTAGCCCTTGAGGTGAAATGGCCTTGTATAAGTGATCCATTATTATATGATCCCGGGTCACCGGGATTAGGCAGGGGTGGGGATTAATTTGACGGGAGTTGGGAATGGGGATGGAGGATAAATGGGAATGATATTGCGTGGACTGTACATGGTATGAGAGGAACAAGAAGCTCGACTTACTTGCTGCAATATCCGTCTTCCTCCAGATGCGACGTGATTAAAATCGACGAATTGGCGACACCATTTTCAACACTATTTTCTCACACTTTTACAGATCCGATGATGCTTGAAAGTCGATGATAAATTTCAACGATATGGTAATCACCCGATGGTGAAGAGACGCTTCCGGAAGTGTCGGTCAATATTTGGTGGTAATTTTAGGTAGCGATGAACATGGTCTCTCTAGTCAAGCTGTAGTTTTTGGACGAAGGAGATGAATGGGTAGGGCGAGGAAAAATGGGGGTTTCTAACATAAATGCTGGTACTGAAGTTCGCGAATACTTATAGCTAAAACAAATGTCATGTAGTGGTAATGAAAAATACCTATTATTGTACTGATCTCATTGCCGAATCATCCTCAAGACAAAAAACTATGCTTAAATAACATTATCTGCTGTGTTATATATTTTACATTTTAGTTTCGAGTACACTTTTATGCTCTTAACTGTATCCGTCAAACGAGTTATGTATTCCTCCCACTCTCAGATGGATTCCAAGCTACCAGGAATCCATAAATTGCAAAAAGGTGCCAGGGATCGCGTAATTGTTCGTTAATTGCGCGCTCGCGACCCGAGAGACTCGTTTAGGTAGTTGAAAATCGATCCGCTACCCTTTGCCTTCGATGCCACCGTGAACTTTTGTCGTTAAAAATAAGTAAGGGCGCTAAATTTAGTTACCTGTAAATGTTCATTTTGAGACAGGTAAAAGTTGTACATATATGACGCGGGCTTGTTTTCGACCGCGGGTTCTTTTTGTCACATTATTTATATAAGCGATAGCTAACTGTGTAATGAGTTCCTATATTATTTTTATTCTTCATTATTATTTTGCTGCTGTATATATGCATTTTAATTTATACATGTTCAAATGCTTTCGCATAACCGTATAATGTACCAGGGGAACATAAGCTCCTACGAGATAATCGCGTTGTTCGTTAAACTTAATACTACTATGAAATGCACGTGGATTTATAAAATCGCTGCGCTAAAATGTCGAAACGCGCCTACAGGGGTTCCGGCAAATAATTTGTAGACTGATTGACACGTATGTAATTGAAGCGGGAAATAGATTATAATTATTTATCCGAATTTAATTACCTACTTATGTATAATAATTACATAAAGTTCTTTGTTGGTAGGGACATTATTTTTCTTTATATTTAAAAAAAACATAATGACTTTTAACAGAATTTTAATCAACTTAGTAAAAACCACTGCCAGATTTAAGGTCTACCGGTTTCGAGACGTACCCGTCTCTTCGTCAGGACCAACACTACACTACTATATTCACAACACTATACACCACAATCATAGTATTATTAAACTTTCACCAATATTTATCACATGCGTGTTAATCTTGTCAGAGACAAGAATGCACTAACTAGCTTACAGAACAAGCAGGAATCTAACGAGAGAGAGAGTGAGAGGGGCGGGGTGTAAAGTGAGTGTTACCAAATCTTTTGTAAAAGTTAAATTAAACAAAGAGCTGGGTGGAAAATTGATTTGGTTATTAATTAAATTTATTATTCACCACTTCCCTAATGTCAAAATTTCTAAATTATTTTATAATTATATCTGGTATTGGTTTTATTAAACTATCTAATATTCTGTTATAATGTCTAACCACAAAGTTAATGCTTTAAATATTAATAATATAATGACTTTTTCCTATCTATTGATTATTTCATTTGACATTATGTATGTTTCTTCGCCTTTCATACAACCTTCTAAGTATCTTTGCGTTAGTCTAAGTTTTTGGATCTCTGTTTTGTTGAGTGTACATATTTTGTGAATGCTTGAAGTGCGTATTGATTGAACATTTTTCGTTTTAGTCCCAGTGGAAGTTTACTTTTGAAAATCATATTCAGAAATACGAACGCACACCAGCTCAGGTTTGTTTTACAAACAATTTCATCGGGTACGCCTCCCGCTACCTAAATTTGTTACCCTAGGCAGATACACATCCTTATCCAATATTCATGTTGGGTTATTCTTATTCATGTTGGGTTCAATTAACCTTACCCTTCCGTTGCTAAAATAAAAATGTGTGTCCCCGCGTTGTTAACTCAGTGTACATGAAGGCTTTTGATCATTTTATCCCGGATAAATATGAATACATTTATTACTTATATTAGAATTTGAATGAGGAAAGAATGGTAAGAAAGATATATAATGCAAGTGTTGATGGCGTCAGAAAGAGAGGGCGACCGCGGAAGACGTGGCATGACCAGATCAACCAGATACTGGAAGATGGTCCCGTTAGAAGCCTCAACAACCGACGAGCTTGCATGCGAAGATGTATGAATGTGGATGAGGCGAGAGTTGTATGTCAGGACAGAGGAGTGTGGCGCTCTATCCTCTCTGCCTACCCCCACGGGGAAACGGCGTGATGGTAAGTAAGTAAGTACTTATATTAGTCATTTTTATAATCGTTGATATGCACATATATAAGTGAATATAGGTATGTATCAATTATTGTGTTTACGTGCTAATAATGAGAAGAAATATAGTCATCGCACAATATTTTTTCTTATTGAAGACACGTCTAACTTGGCCACCGTGCGCCCTCCAAGTACAGTGTAGCGGGACCCACCGCATGTCCAGGGCCGTTTTATGAGCAGTATATCGGCCCTGCATTTTTGCCGCCCAGATCGGCATTATTTTAATGCTAAATCATCGTCGCTACGCAGCTGACACACGAAGGAGGGTAAGCGCTGTGGCGAGGCGACCACGCAAAACCGTTTCACTGTCTCTGTAGTGTAAGGATGCCTTTCTACTACAGAGTATAAATAAATCTGCAATCCGGCACCTCATGCCCTGCGCACTGCGTTCTGCGCTTTGTGCACCGCGCACTGCGCTCCCAGCACCACTCCCCATCTACAATAAATACCTACACGTATTGACAAAAATGTTATTTTCTTCGAGAAAACATTTTTTTTGTTGCATGCGCGTCAATATTTACCGATTGTTATTATTTTATCTAATGCACAAATACATTACGGAGGAATGCTTAAAATATGAACTCTATATTTAGTATAGTTACAGAGATATTCACCTAGTTAGAGGCAATATCAACTCAGTTTATGACTATCCAGTCAGCAATGCAATTAGTATTTTCGACGTTTATCTTTAATTCTACTCTGACTTCTAATATTTTCTTCACCCTGTTTTGAAGGTAGCCTGGATCGCTTGAGAATACGTACCATTCTTTCTTTGTATTCATATTTTTACCTGATCATCATAATTATTAATAATACAAGTACTTCAAGTTCTTTTTTATATGTTTATATTTTATGGAATACCTATGTACTTTACTTTCCCTAGTGATCATTTAATTCGGCAAGTATACAACATACTGAAGCTAGCTGCTTTTATTTTTTATTTGCGTTAAATATAATCGATAACCGAATAATTTATTTTCCGGTATCCACACACAAAAAAAATCTAAAAAAATCAGAATGAATTGTATGTTGCAAAAAATAATTTACGAATTTTTCCTCGATTTTCTACACCATGTTTTGTTCTAGACAGTTCCCCGTTGAAATTGTTCGAAGCTCGCTTTTAATGATGTTAATCTCGGATTTTCATTTTCCGGAAACTAAGTTTACGTCGTACGGATATAAAATAGGTTTATCGATACAACTTTAATGGTTTAACCTCTTTTATGTACTCCTACAACGTTGCTATTAAATTTTACACGACGTTATAAGAAAATGTTTTCTCTTCTTATTTTGTCCTTCCCTGGTATCAGTTATTTAAAATTACCCGTAGAGTTTTTAGTTATTGCTAAAATGAGAGTATCGAGAAATATTTTTTTTTAGAAATAAGAAAACTAAGAATTGTGTGTTCTTGGTTACCTCCTACCTGCGATGTTATGTCTACAGATTTCATCTTTAAATTAAACGAGTAACTTTCATTGACCGTGTATTAAAGATTTGATTTTTAAAAAAGCATTTATTATCGTGGTTCGTGGTTTCGTAAATTATTCCTTTGTTTTTTAATTCACGTGCAATACTTAAATGTCAAAGAAGACGGTTTGGATCATTGTGGATGTTTTATTTTTATTCAATAAGTATTACTTACTGCATAATTAATAAGAATATTCTTTATTTTCATGACTATTTTTTTTTAAATACCTAAATGTTTCGCAGCCAATTAGGATACAATGTATGTATACTAAAAATTAATAATCAAAAATCGATGTATAGACATTATCAAAATAAAAATAAATAAATTAATATATTATTTGTTGCATGTTTTTTTTTTAATTTTTAACGCAAGTCAATTTTTAATTTATAACTAAAGCTCCGACTACTAAAATCACTGAGATGTATTGTGACCTCACTGGAAACTGAATCCAGAATCCCTAATATGAGAAGCCAAAATCTAGCCCACTAGATAGTCGTATTTAAATAACGTAATTTAAAGTCTACTAACTCTTTCAACTTTTCATTTTCAGAGGTAACAGGAGGTCCTAGATATTCTTCAATTTGAGACTTATGTATATTTTCGTTTTGAAAATTTTCAACCTAACGCTGCAACGCTTTTTTCGAAGTGGTTCCTCGGTTATAGGTCTGTGATTCGTAGAATTTAAATTCATACGAAAATATATGCAAATTCTACTCCATTTCTGAAGAACTCAAGTAATACAAATATAATTAATACCTGTCACAGAAAATAATACCTAATTGCCAAGTAAAAACAAAGCAACCATTATTTCCTAACAAATACCATTAAAAATGACGTTAATATTTAAATCGGCCATTATTTTCGTTTAATAACAATAATAAAATTACTAGAGCTCTGAATTCGCTTTCAACAAAACAATATAGCATGCCTGCATTCTCTTCGTTGCACCGCATAGGTCCTTTTATTGATACTACACAATTCACGTTCGGCGCAAAAGCACATTCTTTTGTTACATTTTCAATAACATCCCATAATTGACAGGCCGTAAATTTTGCCTAGAACGCGGCCGGGCTGCCGTAAAAGCTTGCCCGCACTATACCTCCATTCGTGACAATGAACTTATCATTGTGAAATATTGCCCGGATTTTCAGCGCGCACTTTTCATCGTCAAAAAATATAGTGCATGTTAAATTTTATGGCCTGCGAAATATTGTGAATTTTAACGAACCAGAAATTCCGGTGATAATTTTGAGCGGCGATGTATTTATTCTCTTTACGAGCGAGCTCGAGAGAGCCCGATGATAGTAAATTTGAGAATGCGTCATTTCGTCGTATATTCGATCGTGAAACATTAAACGCGCTTTCTTACAATCTAAAATAGTCATTTCTGTAGGGCATTGAATTAAGTTATCGAAGATTAAAATTATTCTGTGTACGTATTTTTACAACTAACTGGCTGTTTCTAACTAACACAATTCTATCGAGTTCAAATAAATAACGCGAATACAATAATTTTGGATCATGTAACCTATATGTGGGTGATGTTGGTGTTTTTCAACAATATTTTAATCCTTGAAATTGAAAAAAAAAACCATTAGTCGGATTGTTGAATCAAATAACTTATTTTTATTTTTTATTTATTTAATTGAATTCTTCGTAATGGTGTTAATTACATATCACATATTTGTAAAACAGAATAACGCTTACCCACTTTTAATAGAAAATTTAATTCTCGTGTTTAAAAGTGGGGGGCATTGTCATATATGTATATATTGTTAATATAATCATTAGTAGCATTATATTAGAATAGTGAAAAAAGGTATAATGTAAGATATTATATTAAGTTGTATAGACAAAAAACACTAGATTAAATTATAAAAATTTAGAAGGTATTGTAATAACATTTAAAAGTATATATTGATTGTTTTTGATAAGATTTTTTTCATTGCGTTATTGTGATTGATTTGTGTAGAAGATATTTTAATTTAGTTTTGAAATTTCTATAATTTTTTTCTGTCTTCATTTCATTGGGAAATAACGTCATATAACGTCTGCCAAGTATTTTTATTACAACAAAAACTTTAATTCCGTATTCCTTTAGAATATTTATTATGGGAGAGTTGTGTTGATGAATTAAATATACCACCGATACTAGGTATGGGCTCCCACAGCTGCAGAAGTAAAATTTAGGTCTGAAAAATTCATTCACCCAAGTTTTTAGAAGAGGTCAAATGAAACAAGGAATGAACGTCGACACTCACGAGTCTTTATTGCACTGAAACTTTGAAATACGCGTTGATTGGTATACGTGATTATTTGTATTTCGACAAGCAATCACCGATACAACAGAAACATAATCTCTAATCAACTTCAATTATATTATGATTTTTCGTTACTATCATGATGGTCTTTTCACCCTTTTAATCAACCTTTCCACACTCGCTTTACTAATTTTCACAACTTTTTACGGATGGCTGAACAGTTTAAAGTAAATCGTCGCCGTATATATGATAAAGCCAATGTGTCGTTTGGTACATTCTGAGACGAACGAATCAGTTTGTCAATTTTTCATATAAATAATGGAGATACACTAAAAAAACATTGCCGTTCATCTGGAAAGTCTACCTAGTAATTTTTTATGAAGTGTTTCATTCGTTTATCTCAGAATGTACCTACTAAAATGTCACATAGGATTGATTATATATATATATATAGCGACGAAATATTTCATCATTGTATTTATAGCGCCAGCCCCACCTTAACATTTTTTTATCTTATTCAGTCACTCGGATCCCTTTCAAAATCATCGAATTTCACCGCATTAGTGCTCATTGATCGCTTTTCTGTAGTTTCTTTGTTACTGTTTTGAGTCCATTGTAGATAGCTAACCGATAGATTATCTTCAGCGGTCTATACCGTATACCTACCTATGATTCCTTCCTTTCAGTGTACTTGCATACTTTGTGTGTATCGCAACATTAAACGAGTTTCGCCCCACGTCAAGTTGATGAATCCCTTTTTTTGCTAGCTTATGCTAGCTTTTCACGTCACTAATCCATCCCGATGTATCCCGGATCAATCCCGCCGGTGCCTTTATCCATGCGGGTTTCCCTCTTACCCCCTCTCCTTTAGATCCTTTTTAACTACCTCTAATCCCAAGTATAAAACCTTTGGGCTGTGGTACCCACCTTGCTGTTTTTGCAGATCAAATTAATTTTGGCCTAAGTTTTATTGAGTTTTTCTGTTCGACTTTTAAACCAGCTATACTTTCATGCGTGCTATACTTTCTTTTATATTTATCAATTCAGTAGAAAGCTTTCTTTAACGTTTTATAAATTAAAATATGTTTTACAACAGGGCGGGAAATATATATAATATATTTATTAATATTTTCAAAGATGATTCGTTTCTCAAAAACATTATAAATTCTCTTTACACCGTTCTTTATAATATTATATTTAAATATTACTTCGAACCATCACATACATGTATTTTTTATATATCTTTGGAGGGTTCTAGAGTGTCAAGAAAAAATAATACGATTTGATTGAATCTCAAATTCTCCTCAATCGTCCTTTTCTTTTTGTTTATTACCTTTTCCTACTCGGATCGTGGTACCATAGCTCGGACAGCACTCTTTCAACGCTCTCTGACCAATTTTCCTCGTGGAGTCTCTCCATCCGCCTTTTCCATGTTATCCTGGAACCTCCTACAGATCTTCTTCCCATCTGGCACAGACAATAAATTCTATTTAGGCAGTTTTTCGTTTCTCAATCATGTTCAAGCCAATAAAACTCAATTTTTTATATTTAAAACAGCATCCCGGATCCTCACGAAAGATATCGTAAAGTTTTTTTTTATTTTAAACTTTTTTATGCAGATTTTTTTAATGAATTCTTTTGTCCTCTTTCGAAAGAGCTGGACTTTTTCGCTGATGGCGTTTCGGCTTTTTATCCACGACAGTATAAAATCTCCACGAAAGCGACGAGTGACAAAATTTTTCACTCTAGAATGATTATACGAAATTAGCATACCATTTCCATTTGCTGGACTCCCGGTAGTGTGTGCACAAATGCTTTCCCGCCCGTCGACCACGGCTGCTGGACACGACTCGATGCATTTTCCTTTCTATAATTAACAGAAATTCTATTCAATTTTACAGCTTTTATCAAATTAAACTATGCGCATTTAGAATTCAGGACAGCTAATTCCTTTTGGCTACCGTGGTCAGAGGAATACCGTTGTTTGAATAATGCGAAGTACTCGGATATGAAATTGCAAGGCACATATAGGTTTTGTAAAGGAAAGCGGGTTCATTTATATACATATTGATCAAATTATTTAGATAAATGCGCTAAAATGAATAACTTAATTAAGGCCACATCATACAGCTTTTTACTCCATCATTATTTGTAAAATTTTCAACCACCCGAGAATAGTTGTACGACTCCAAAAAAGTCTGAGTATCCTCTTTATATGTGTATCATTCCTATATCATACTTTTTTCTGCTATAATTGAGGCCCCAGTTTCTCTGCCGCATTGGTAATCTGATTGTATTCCGTATTTTTAAATGATTATTTTATACTTGCGACATACATTGTATTAAAATATTATGTACCACTTTTAGTATGCCCTTTCAAATTTAGGGTATATTCTCATTAAAACGGTAAAAAAAATCAGAAAAATTTCAAGAATTTTTTCAGTAAAACACAACGATTGTAATTTAAATACAAATCATGCAATCATGCTCATATATATATACATAGGATACATAGTAAAAATAATAGTATAGAGGTATAAAGAGGACACTAAAAAAATTTTTATTCTGAAATTCCCATTATTGCGGCAGTCGTAATCGTCTGAAAGAAAATATGATCAGACAAGTTGTCGCTCTAAAATGATTTTTATGATTTTTTTGCTATTTAGATCTCAATAATTAAAAAGAAAATATTTTCAGATCTTAATTAATCTACTGAATAAAATAAGATTTGATTTTTTAAATATGTCGATTAGTTTTTGAGATATCCGAGTTTTGAAAAAAATGTGTTTTAAATTTCATGTTCGATTTTCAAAGTGATAAAATTATAAATTTATATTAATCTGCGATTCCTGCATGCGTGTATGCCATAAAACCGCATAGATATCCAGCATGTATTTCTATGAATACCTTTGTAATTAGTCCTTGACAATAAAACTTGACGACATAATAAGGGCCTACAGGTCGGGTCGACTGATTTTTAAACCGTTGTTCGCCCAGTGTATCTTTATTTCTTTAGCAATTTTTAAGATTTATATCCACTTCTTCCTGGGCCATATTTAAGAATACAATGTTGAGCGGAACCGCTTACACCAAACGTGGGTCGGAGATAGCCGAGAGAAAGATTTCCTTCCTCTTGATACTCAAAATATACACACTACAACAACTAACTAACTTACATAGCTGAAATTGTACTCACGGAGTCCGTCCTGGTTCTTAGGTTGCAGAGCTCCGCGTGTTGTAAATCGAGTGATCTTGGAAACAGAGCACGATATGTCTATTTCCGAAAGGTTTTAACTTAAACTGCGGCTACAACGGCTAAACAATTGTAGATGGTAAAAATGCAATAAATATATTTTTATTTTGATCTGTTTCACGAGAGTACCCCTTAAGTACGTACTAACATTATGTATCCGTCGATTTATACACTTTGCGCTCTGACGATTATTAATTCGGTTTCGGATAATGCGTGCCTACCCAATTAAGGCGTCCCTCGCTCCGTGTAAATCATTAACGGTTTCACTAACGAAGGATAAACCCGAATTCATCAGCAGATCAAACATTTCTATTTTATAACGATTCTGTGATGATATTGATTTCACTTTCTGCTTTCCTGGTATTTTCATGCGTGGACATATTTTGTGTCTATCTGCGGGGAATTAGCAATTCCATATATCCTCAATATTCCCTTGAGATTCGATTGTATCTTGTGCTTTCCTGGTATTTATTAATGCGAATTAGTATGTAAATAATGTCAAGCAAGACTAGGTAATAAAACTAAAATTCATATTGAACATTTATTATTTATTTATTTATTTGTTTATTCATTTATTAATCCATACATTATAATACACAATTGTGCTCTCGCTGGGCTGTGCCAAGGCTAATAGTTTTTTTTTCATGCGTTTATGCTAGTTTATAAATGAATAATTCTATCTTTAATTATATCTTAACATAAATATATATCCTTATATATAAGAATATATATATAATTATGTCTTAACAATGCACACTTTAAATCAATAACTTAATTAACGACAACAAGATGCAGTTTATAATAACATTACGTTAGTGTTAGAGCAGGACAGATAACATGCCGCTGATTGTTTTTCTACAGTAGCTTGACACACACACTAGTTTGACCCACTAGTTTGACTCTCAATATGGTTAATGAAGAGGTGACCATTTTTTACATGCCTTAACAGAGTTTATTTTAACTTTGTTTTTGATCGCTCTAGTTTATTTATCAAAGCCGGTTTCTAAATATACAACTTCCTTCATCTGAATGATAATTTAGTGATCCTGATGTAGGAAATATTGTATTTGAATAAATAAAAATAAAATTTGAACTTCCGTAGCCTCACATTAATGTAATGAAATTAATACATTTTTAGTACGTGTGATGCTTAATTATGCATTGACAAAAAATAATTATAGGCATAATTAATACTATTATTCATATCATTTCTTTACTTGTCATCTTCATTTGAAAAAATGGACGGAACTTAAGTTAACCAAAATTTATAAATAAAATAATAAATGTATAATTTTTAAAAACTTCATATGTCTTAAATTTGTTTCCATAAACACGGCGTAAATGGTAACTCGGTTCTCCCGCAAGACAAGGTTCGTGTACTTTTAAGCAAGTTTATTTTCGCTAGATAATTTTTTTATTTGCCTCATCTAATTTATTTTACACGTCGTTGTAACTTGCATTAAAATGTGTTTTCATAAGCATAAAATAGAATATTAAATCGTTTCTTTTGAAAAATGGAAAATATTATATTTTGGTCAAAAATGTTATCCCACGCAATGCTGGTTCTTCAAGTCCTTTGTCCATTTGTCAAGTGTGACTTACTAATCCGATGTTTCTTGTACATTAAGCATTGTGGGCTACATCATGATTTGCTGACATTATCCTCATTGTTAGAGAAGATCTTTTTTCTCTTTGGTCATTTCACAACATTAATAAGACAAGATAGATGCACAAAATGATACCTAGTCTTATTACATAGTTTGTTTTTAAGTTTTTTATGTTCATATAATATTATTACCTTTTACTTTTTCATATTTTTATATATTATCTCTTACCTAGTTTCACTAATAAGTTTATTTTTAAGTTTCGTTATATTATTATTTTTTATATATATTTTATCCTATATAAATTATACCTAGCACTAAATATGCAATGTACTTATGCAAAAAAATAGAAAAGAAACGTGCCGACAAGCTGTACAGGGCTTGGCACGATCTATAATAATAGAAAATATGTATAAATTTATAATAAATAATAATAAAATTAAAAAGTTAAAAAAGATATAGCATAAAATTTTTAAAGTCGATTTTTTTTGTACTTTTATATCATATAATGTTAATAATATCATTGAGTTTTCTTATGAAGTACCTAGATATATTTTCAAGATTGATAAAATGTACAATGTAAAGTAGGAAGTAGAGACGTATAAATGACAACTTAAAAATAGATTATTAATAATATCTAAGCACATTAACTATGTTATCTCATTGAGTTTTATGATATTGTTTTATTTTTTCACTATTAGTTTCGGGTGAATCAGAACCATTCATCGACAGATGAAGGAACAATGAGAGATCGAAACTAGTAGAAAAAAAAAAAAAAATTATAAAACTTAAGTAGAGATAATATAGTAAATATCATTATGAATCTCTACAATGTAAACGCTAAATCCGTCAATTATATAATATACTTATGACACCTTTTTGAAAAACAATATATTAATAACAAATGCAGTTATAATAGTAAAAGGAAATAATAAAGTAGGTACTAGACAAAGGCAAAATGTTGATGATTTTAATACGATGATGAAACATAATTATTTCATAATCACTTTTGCGTGTCTACGATATGTCTGTACACGATTTTTTTACTATTTCGAATATTTAAAATGTTCAATGCCTATATAACTCAATGATTTTGAGTTGCCCCGTGTTTTAGGTAGGTATATTTAAGGTGCATATTTCTAGATCTGGTTGATCGAAAATAGCTTCTAACATGTATGTGGTTTCTTATTTTAAAAATACACCACTGAAACCTGGCGCATATTTTATTATGTAAATTAAATATTTACCCAACACCAGGAGTACAGGAGCGGCGATAGATATCCGGCATTATTCACCCTGATTGTTCGCCCGCGGACCGTTTACGGAACCGGTATTTTTTTGGTAAAAAATGGTGCGAATTCCCGTCTGTCGGAAAACGACCAACACTGTCGGCAATTTTTCTCGCCGCCCTTCAGACTTGGAAAAATCCCAGTAAACGCGAGTACCACTTCCATAAAAGATCTCTTTGAGAACGTAATATCATGTTGTGTTATATATTTTAATATTTTTTCAGATGGAATCAAGGATATAAGAGATAGAAAAAGAAAAATGTTCTATTTATTTATCTGTATTAAATTTTTCCTCTAAGTAGAGCGGTTGCTTTTACATCGGTGTATAGTTTGATAGTTCAACATTGTTACAAATATTAAAAATATTATTTTGTTCGGCGTTTTTAGTGTAGTGTGATATCAATACTCTCGAAATTCAGTCATTTATAGTATTTATGTCGCTGTTGATAGTTTTGAAGACTGATATTCACGAAGCTGTGTGGAGTTTAGAATGTATGTATTGA
This sequence comes from Agrypnia vestita, assembly GCA_016648135.1. Classification (NCBI taxonomy): domain Eukaryota; kingdom Metazoa; phylum Arthropoda; class Insecta; order Trichoptera; family Phryganeidae; genus Agrypnia; species Agrypnia vestita. The sequence goes on along the minus strand of JADDOH010005241.1, from coordinate 6,391 downwards.
TTTTCTAACTCTGGAGCTTGAACATTCAATGTGCGGAGCCCTTTATTCCTTATGTATAATGTTTAAATATATTTTTTTAATATGTAATCTTTCTTGTGTTTGTGTTTTATTTCTTACGTGCATTATTTAAATTTTATTTCTAATTTAATATAAAGTATTTCTAATGTTTTCACTTATAAAAACAAGTGTACAGATAGCTGCTTCAGAACAGACCTTGTCTAGTGAAGCAACTACCTTCATTTATATGTATAAAATTACACAAAAAAAAAGTTGTTTAAAATTTCTTAAGGTTATCATTTAAGCAGTTACATACCTTGGGAGGAAAAAATTTACGTAGAAATTGGGTATTTTTTTACAAAGATATGATGAATTAGTTTTTTTATTGACATATATTAATTTCCATATAATTAATTTGATTACGTACAATAATTAACATATTTAACCATTATTTCGTTGTAAATTTTTTGAAAAAAAAAATTGCCGCGTCCTGCCTATTTCTGTAGAAATCCTCCGTGACTGACATCTAACTGTCCCCGGTGCACTTTGTTCGAGACAAAAAAGAAAATACAGTGCCTAGTTTTACCGTGGATATGCTGTCCTTTAGTGCTTTACGTGAGATGTAAACATTTTTGGTACCTCACCTCGATTCACATAATACGTATGGTTATGAGAGCATAAATGAGGTACTAGCCGTAACAGGAAGGATTCCAACCAATCAGAAACCAGAAAACTGCAGCGCGGCAACGCGCTGCTTCCGCGCCATGTACCTATTCAAATATTCCATCATTGATTGTTGAGTTGGTAATAAGCAATAATCGTGTAAACCATTTCGCCTGCAAAGGTGAGAGAAATAACCCTCAGTGCATTACTGTGAGTATTATTTAATCGCTATTTTTACTATGTATATTTTACTTGCTTTTCATATTTTCCATTTATATATTTCCATATTTTTGAACACCTAAAGGTTCTCCTGGCGGGGTGGGAATCTTTCCTTTCACACTACCGCATTAGGGATCTTTAATTTCGCAATGTTGTTAACCATCACAAATTCACAAAAATAATATTTCACATCGACAAAATAATCCGGTCCAGATTTTCCGGGTCACTTTTTCATTTCAACCCGGTTTATCGTTGAAGAATTCCTTATGTGGAAGTTCATTTCCTCCATCGCGCCTGCCTCGCCAAGATAAATGAACAAAACGTCTTCGTAGCACCCTGCATCAGTCATGAATGACCTAGCCGAACCGCACGTTTCCCGGCGGGCCCAGTTGGTGAGAATAATACCATCCATTCGAAGGTACAGGAATCGTCAGTACAGGGAGTCTAAAAAGAGCTGTAGACTAAGTGCCAGCGACCGCCAGACTTACGTTATAGTATCAAATGTGAAATATTTTCTGTAGACTTTAGTAGGTAAGAACGTTTGGATATTATGACATTTGAGCTCAGGGATTTTGGCAGATAACAGATACAAAAAATGCGTAAGTAAAACGTAAAAATATCAAACCAGATTTTTTAATATGTTTAGCGGGATAGTACTATACACTCATATTATTCATTGCTAGATGCTTTTTGCTGATCATTTTTTCCGCCAGACGCTTTGAAGCTCTTTTAAAAGTCATGTCGTCTACGTTATACTTATAAATATGAATATCGTATACTTTATTCGGGCCACTATTTAAAAATATTACCTGAAACCTTATATGTTAACGTTTTACATACACATTTTTTTGTACCTGTAATATCTGTTATCTGCCGAAATCTACTATTGTAAACATCTACAGAAAATATTTCAGGTTTGACACTATAACGTAAGTATGGCGGTTGCTAGCTCTTAGTCTAGGTCAGGTCTCATCAAATTTATAATTTAATTTTATTTGTAACAACTTTAGTTTATTTAATTATAATAATATCACCGTGATGAGGGAAATAGTGTTTTCGATACTGGTTGATTTAAATAAATTATCTCGGGCGATTTAAAATAAAGTTAATTATAAATACGACCAACCACAATATTTTGGCTGGAAATATTAAAAATATTAGTTGGGTGTGCTTAAAAATATAAAATATTGTAAATTTTTTTATAACCTCGTGTTTTTGTTACGATGGATTTGTTTATTTGAAATGTTTTCTTCTTTGTCGGCAACTACATGAATAAGTGATTGTTTTAATCAACATGACAATTTTTACATGAAATGTGTAAAATATTTTTAGAGAGATATAAAATCACGGCGCAAGTGTAGAGTGCGTGAGTTCCAAGGTCGACGCATTCTATAATAATTCAGTGCTCTTTGTAGGAGACAAAGTTCGGGGAGGCTCACTTTGGTAATCACGTGACGGAATTAAAATTGAGCAGCGACAAACGGCGGCGAGGCGCCAAGTCGCGCCGCGCCTCCGCAGTGATCGGATGCGATCCGAGTCGTTAATTAAAACCGATATCTGCTCCGACCTTTTCATTTGGCCCCGCGAAACTTCGCGGTAACGGGAAAACGAATCCAACTTTGGCACCCGCTCCGATGGGCTCACTTCCTGAGCGACGCTTCTTCGCTCTCCCTTCGCCGCCTCGCCCCGTCCCGCTCCCGCCCTCGCCGGCTCTCGGGGCCGCGAGTAAGCTGATCGAACACCTTATTAGATGTAATTCAACTGCGATGTTTAATTGATGTATTTTTATATACACGAGAGACGAGTTGTGGAGTATACCAAATAAAGGCAGTAATATCAAAAAAAATTAATGCAGTCATCCGATACATCTCTGCGGTTCGTATAAAACGTTCGTTGTTTCAACACCTAAATCTTGTAACGTTAGCAAAGAGATAGTATCCATAATTCTATTTATTAAATTCATCATTAATTGTGTAATCATGGAGTATGAATATACAAATAACCCTATAAATTCTCTTAAACGTACATTACAGTTTCGGTCTGTATTTAATGTTAGTCTTTAATTTTAGTTAAGAATCTCGTCTGTCACATGTAAAATGCACTATTTTTATTGTTATCGCGTATCATGGCTAGGTAAGAACGATTGAAAACACTGGAAATTAATTAGCGATTTATTAATTTATGACTTCGCTCCATGTTGCTTTGGCAAACTGCGAGTTTTTGGCTATTTTTGCTCGTAGCAGGCCAAGTTTGGCACCCATAAGTGAGATATGGGAGAATGCACGTGTTTGCTTTTTACCGACATTAGTATTCTATCATTTTTCACTATTTCTTTTAGCGACCAGTACCGCTTCCAAGTATTGTTTACTCTTCTGTCGATTTCTTTTGAATATTGGTCTTTTATTGATATTAGTTGTCCTAAGTATACGTATTCTTCAACATATTCGATGCTTTCTTGTCCGATTTCTATGTTCTCCTTTATTGTATTTGTCATCACCTTAGTCTTCGTTGGGTTCATTGTCAAACCTACTTTCCTGCTTTCATTGTCTAATTGCTGTAACATAGTTTGTAGCATGTCTGGTCTCTCTGCGAATATCACGATATCATCAGCGAATCTTAGGTGATTTAGGTTTGTTCCATTAACATTTATTCCGAAGTCTTCCCAGTCTATATTTCTGAATATATTTTCTAACACGGCTGTGAAAATTTTTGGGGAATGTGGATCACCTTGCCTAACACCCCTCTGGATACTAAATTCCTCTCCTCGATGTTCAAGTTGGACCGTTGCTGTGGAGTTTTTATATATTTCTTTTATGATTTTTTATATATTTGCTTTCTACGTCCTGGTTTTCTAGCGTCCTCCAGATATAGTTATGACTCAGAGAGTCGAAAGCCTTGTTGTAGTCGACAAATGCCATGTAGTAATGCTGACCATATTCATTAAGTTTTTCGATGATTTGTTTTACCACATGGATATGATCGATGGAAGAATAATCGGTGCGAAACCCAGCTTGTTCTCTTGGTTGGTGTTCTTCTAAGTGTTTCGATATTCGATCAAGTATTATTTTTGAAAACACTTTGTATAAATTTGACATTAGACAAATTGGCCTATAGTTGTTTATTTCGTTCTTATCTCCCTTTTTATGTAATAGGACAATAGTGGACTTCGTCCATTGAGTATCTGTTAACCAATATTTCGTTGAATAGATGCGTCACAGGTTTGGATATTACGGACAAGGTGTCTTTCAGTAGCTCATTTGAAATGTTATCTTCACCGGATGCTTTTCCACTTTTTTGTGTTTTTATAGCTTTTATGACTTCACTTTCTAATATGCAAGGTATTTCTTCTTCATGAGTATAATTCTCAGCACAAGGAATTTGGACTGTGCGCAAATTCTTTTTAGCATGCCGTTCCGTGACATTTTGTAAGTGAATTGTTTAAATATCACAGGTATGTTCCCAATTTAATGCCTCGTGGGTCGCCGTGTGGATAAAATCTTCTGGACCAGCGTAGCTCGGGCCTTTAAGCCTTTAATGTTACCTTCAAATTTGCGCACCGTTGTGGTAAATTTGGACGCAGATGTTCGGATAATGTATATTGGGGGTCTACAACAATTTTTTCTTTATCGAAATGATCAAATCATGATCAGGTCATGATTACTTCGTGCTGAATAATTGCCTTTTTCAACATTTAAAAAAAAAAAATTACATAAAAGTTGAAATATTGTTGTTACGGTTTCTGAAACACTTAAAATTAATTCAAATTTTATTTTATACACAAAATTAACTGCAACACTTGTTCGTATTTCGCACTAATTTCGCTCGCTTTAGAAAATTCGGCACAGGTTCTTTCCACTTTGATTGTCTCTGCTCACTTGTTTCTATTCCTTATTTATTGTCTTAGCTTCTATGACTTCGCCAAATGTCAAAATAAGACATCTGCGCCGCGCGCACTGCATCGCAAATATGCGGTGCGAATATTTATGTGAAACATAATTTTCTTGAATCTTTCGGTATATCCTCTAATTGTTTTCATTATTATATTACAGTTAGTATTTTTCGTGTGGGATGCTATCGAGTTCAGTTGGTCTTAGAGATAAGGATATACAAAAGCGTTATAGAACCTTGTTATTGCTCTCAATAATGATAAAGAAATTGAAATTAAATTGAAATAATATAAATGTTCAATTAAAGTGATTTTTTATTGACTGTTGCCCATATAAAATATTAGAAAATTAAAATCAGGGTATAATAATGACAAAAGTTTACTAAGAAATGAATTGTCGGATAAAAATTCTCACTTGCGTCTGTTTCCTGCATATCTCTGGAAAGATGCGCAGGCTCCCTACTAGGGCTCCAGCCGAGGCCGGGTGTGTCGGGCAAGTTTTTTAAAAAGATGGCAAACTTTCGGTGGTGTTTCATAAATGCGAGTCTGATGGAACCTGATTAGATCTGCGGAAGTTGAGTCGAGTTTGTAATGTTGGTGCTACTTCGCCGCACATCCGGTTTCCGCTCCGATCGAACTTCCAAGTATATGATAATAAGTTAGATTTTTTAAACTTTAACATAAATATTTAAATTCTGCCTTATTTACTTCTTGGACAGAAGAAGAGAAAATTCAATATTAAATTTTAAAACTTTTGGCCCGGGGTAATATTTTTGTATAATTACCAAGAAACGTTCGACCTTGCGACCGAGTCATGGATATTTTCCTACCAGTGACATCTGAAATTTTAAATGTTTTATAAATTTAGAACTACATTTACATAACACAGGACTGCGAATAGAGTCGCAATCGCCAATATGATCATCGACCTCCGACAGGAGATGGCATTATAAGAGGAATAATATTTTAGAATGTTATTCCTGATGTAATTTTTTCTTTTACTTTTCATTTACTTTCTATTTAAATTTTCACTAACAAATAACCTATTCAGCCAAATCTTTCAAAATCTATAATCGATTCATAATGAATTTATCAAAAGAAGATGTTTGAAAATTTGCAGTGAGGGAATTTAATATCCAGATCGAGCAAAAAGGATAGATTTATCAAAATTTTATAATAGACTACTTAGAAAACTGTCTAAAATAGATATTTGGGAGTTAAAATTAAAATCAAATACATGTTAATGTTTATATTAGGTCCTTACATATGAAATTGGCGTTTTGCCGTACTGGCAAATTTGATCTCAAATATCTTTTCTTTGGTTAGGAAATCCAAATCCAAATTTATACAGCTATTTACTCATGTATTTGTGTTTTGAAAATTATAATTCATTTGTTTTTTCCTCAATTGTTTTTTTCTTTGCGTCACTCAGTTTACAAAATGTAAAACTTGAAATATCGCGATATTTACGAGTACGAGTTCCACCGTGGCACCAGTGCTGCAGAAACGGCTCGAAGGATTAATGACGTGTATGGCGACGGTGCCACAAAAGAAAACACTGTGCGTTTTTGATTCCAACGTTTTCGTTCTGGAAATTTCGACATGCAGAACAAGCCCCTTGGACGG
>JADDOH010005240.1:0-32282 GCA_016648135.1 Agrypnia vestita | reverse complement strand
GTTTAATTATGTACATACATATTTTTTGTGTAATATAAAAATTATATTGAGGGTAGAAAGCTGAAAGAGCCTTAGTGATTATTTCGAATTTTACAGGAGAGCAAAATAATGTTTTGTCAATATTTCTTTTATTATTAAACGATTTCTATATGTGTTTTGCATAAACAAATATGGAAATCATTTTAAAACAAAAGAAACATTGACAAAATCCGATTGACTGAACTTTCTTTTGCTCTCCTGTAAAGTTCGAAATAATCACTAACGCCCTTATGGCTTACTACAATCAATATTATTAATTAATCATTATTACGAATAGGTGGCGACAAATCATTCACGAAGGTATCCATGGTAACGAGTCCCAGTTCCAAGATCATGAAACTCTTTGAGTGTTAAATCAAGATGAATATGACTAATGTACACCTGCATTCCAATATAGTTTTATGTATCCACCATCAGCCTGCAGGTACAATACGCGATAATAACTAACCCTTACTCGACCCAGTACTGATAAGGAGCTAGTAGAAACCAATAATAATGGTGTGTAAATATTGTTTCTTTAAATCTGAGGTCAATGCATATATCTGAAACACATAATTACTAAATAAATAAATAAATCACTAATGACTGAATTAATTCAAAGCTTGTTACTTGTTAGACGTACTTTATATCATAAATACTGATATGATGGATGTTTATGACATGAGTATATATTTGTTTGCTCAGTTTTTTGAGACGTAATCAGTGTTTTGATACTCCGATTTTCGCATTTTCTTATCTGAAATTTCACTGTTTTGATGATGTCTTCATACGTCACTGTATCCCACATAATGTATATTTTATCTGCCCCCACTTTTTTACTTTGAAGTGGTGTGTAGCCACTGTATGTATTGAAGTCACTGGTCACATAATTTAAATTTATAATCGTACATGTATATTCAGTCCTCATTATCACTTTGAATGTCTTATGTATAGTGTTTGCAAAATCTTAATATATTAGGAAATGAAGGAACCTACATTACTACATTATGACCAACGTGATATATTAATTCAACCCTAGTGTTTCGTTTTTTGTGTATGTGATAGCAAAATATTAATTCTAAAAACTTTGAACCTCAGTGATTTAAATTGATTTTTAACTTGTGGAATAAAACAATTTATAAAATGGTTATCAGGAGTAAAGTAAGTACATTTCATTATCATAAACATGTCTGTATGCAAATTGTGGGAACATTTTCGACATTATTTTCATTAATGACGTAAATTTTTTAATGATCCAGTAATTTATTGATATTATGATCTAAAATAATAAAAGCACACCTACAAAACATTTTCTAATTACTAAAACTTGTTTTTGGCAGTCATAATTTTCTGCTTATCCATATTACGTAGAATTTAGTTTGAGCATATTTTGAATGCATTAATTGCTTATTATTATAAGTATGGCATACCGTTAATTAAAATAGTATTCCAATCCAAATGATGAAATACTAAAATCATACAACGTCACCATATGCATGTAATATGTGATAAAAATTTAACAGAACAACATTTTCTATCGCGTACTTCTGTGACCTCACAATTTTTTATGCATCATTTTCGTAATCAATCACATGTTGGTTTCCAACTTGTTGATTGCATGGATACTAAAGTTATTTATAACAACACATCAAGAATATGAATATGAATATATATATATATATATATATATAATATCTAAGCCGCACTCTGGACAAAAGCAAATCTAATTTAATCTATGTATTCATAAACTCGTAATTTAGTGAATACAATAATAATTTTAACTTATATAAATATGCAACATACATTGTTTTATATTTTTCCCAAACAATAATAATGAACTTCTTCTTATTCGGGCATTATTGTTTATTCATTGACAATATTCATTCTTAATCCATACTTAGTTTGTTAATTACTGTAGTTAATTTTTCATCTTTACCGCTGTAAAGTACTCATCAAAATTAATCTTTCATGGCATAAAACAAATGGCCAATACGCATCCATTCATTCATCAGTAGCTGACTGGCCCCAACTAAATGTTACCACCTCGATTTGCTCTCCCGTGTCCCTCTCCAGTTCATGATGTTGATTGCAAAAAATTAACAAATGTATTTTGGAAAGAGAATATCATCTTGAAAATATAAGTACATACTTAGGTACTTATGTGCATAATTATAAGAGTTTGATTATATTATGTATATACCTACAGGGTGAATCATACTTACTACTGAAAACTTTGGGGATTCTTCTTCATTCAATTTTAATATTGTTACATATGTACATGTGGTGTATAAAAGCAATTTGCCAAAAAAATTTAATCCAGTAATCGTGAATTATTAATTTAGAATGTAATGAATTCAAAATTTTATAGGAAATGTATATATATATTTTAATATATATCGACGGCTCCTACTTATAATATCGTAACCCACAAATCGACGATATTGAGTTTTTTGTGTATTTCATATGTATTTTATTATATCTTTAATTCCAAGAAAGAAAAAAAAATATTTTGCAATAAATAATGTTTTTTTTAACCGATTTGTGGGTTACAATATTATACGTAGAAGGAGTAGTATATATATATTGACACAACTCAAATAAAATCATTTACCAGTTACCAATCATCAATACAATCAGATACACATCTCAAATAACTGTTAATATGTCACAGGTTAAAATATCATTACTATATGCTATATAGTGTCGCATTAATATTTTATAACTTTTATTTTTAACATGTTGATAAAAAATTGTGCAGTCTTTGAGTAAAACAACAATCTAACGCCATGTAATCTTATGTGCAGATTTGTTTTCAAAAGGATTAGTTATATATTTGGACAAGAAAATACAACTATTTCAGTGTCCAAAAGATATTCAGGGCAATTGGGTATTTATGCAGCAGGGTTGAATCTAGTGGAATGTTTGATTTGGCCAGAATAATAAATTCATGTGAGGGAGTTACAAGTCAATGTAAGGGAAAATAATATTTGATAGAAGTTTGATTTTAGGACCAGTCACAAATATAGTTTCATGTAGAAATCATGGGATAGTTGCATTGATTTAAGATAATATGTTTTGAATTCATGAAAAAAATTATTAGAATGCAAATTTTACAAAATGTTTCAGTCCTTGGTCAGGCGGGTGCTGGAAAATCAACACAAATTGAAGAATCTTGTGAGATTCTGTAGTTCATCATTAAGAATTCAAGAAATAGAAGATGTGATACCACAAAATCAACAAATACCAATAACAGACGACATAAAGCGTTCTGCAACAAATATTGCCCATACTCCATATTTAGATTTGTCACCCAAGTTGAAGAAAAAATCTGTGCTTTCACAAGAAGAATCTTTTAAGGTAAGATTGATTTTAAGTATTTCACCTTTTATTATTTAAAAAATTCTTTTTTAAGTTCCAAATTGAAATCCTCCTTCATTTTCTATTTTTGTTGAAGCATTCAGTTACTTTAAGTTAATTTATATGTATTATAATTTTTTACTTATCTTCTGTTTACTTATCTAACGGTCTAAGATAAGGTACAACAAAATTCTGCAAAATAAAATAACCTTCAAAAGTAAAAAATTAAGGCACTTATCTTATTTTAGACACATTTCTATACATTATTGACTTACCTTCTTTATTTGAGATAAGATAAAAAGTTGTATGTATATAATTGTTATATACTATGATCACGATAAAAATGATTCAGCCAAAGAATGACCCAATTTTAAAAACTTTATCTTTTTCAAATCATTATTGAGACCACTCCTCCATCTGAAATGTTTACAATGACATATCTGTCAATAAATGATTTCTGTACATTCAATATCTATTTACAAAAATTAATGAAAATTAAATTAATAATTATTTATCATTTCTTATGAATTTTTTTCAAGTTTACTTGAAATATCTTGATAAATTTCTTCTCAATTCTTCAAATAATTCAATTTAAAATATAAAAATGAGAGTAGGAGAAAATCATTGTAATAATCTACAAAAATTATTATAGACCTGGGCCTTATCCAAAAGATTATTTTTCTCTACTAATCTGTTAACTGCTTTGAAATGACAATACACCAACTCGGGATATGGAGACCCAAATAAAAGGCTGAATGGTTTAAGGGATTCTCCAATATATTCTCCGATATATATGTGTTGACTGATCCTAAACGAGATCCTGTGTTGTTTGCACACAAGCTAAATGAAGAGAGAGCGAGTGAGCTGGTGCTTACTCTTTTTATAGCAGTTTATACCTTCTGCTTCTGCAAAGGTGGCTTGCCTGAATACACCACACAATAATTATATGTACCTATTTTTACAAAGCACTTCTTTGAACGTGGCTAAATATATTAACTATATTGAATCTTCTAGTTCTCAGATTTATCAGTGCGACTGGCTGCTCCGAATCAACTTCAAGCTAAGCCTGAAGTGTCAGATTTACAGTTTGGAAAATACTTCACGGACCACATGCTAAAAATAGCATATTACAAACAACTTGGAGGATGGCAAAAACCTGAGATAACACCATTTGAAAATTTGGTTCTACATCCAGCAGCAAAAGTCTTGCATTACGCAATTGAAGTAAGCAATCATATAGATTTCTGTAAAAAAAAACTGAAAATATTTCATTAGTATTTCAAAGTATTTTTTTTTAAACATACTTTATTTATTATATTAATTCTCTGTTATTGAAAATGTTGTTGTCGGTTTACCGTTCTGCATCATAGTGGCCTATTGTTATACATTAAAAATGTTTGTTTACAATTATGACTCATAATATATTACGCAGTTAGATGACAGAAAGTCGAGAGTTGTGCCAAGAGGGAATAATATGGTATTCTATCCTGTGAATAAAAAGGGTGATGGTAAGTGGATTGAGTAGATGGAAAGCAGACGGGCCTTCCTGAGTTGGATACTATGTGTGATCCTAAAATGATGCGAGAAATAGGTAGATGACATTTGCCAAAGACCTGGTACGACCAGACGGACCAGGTACTGTGAGATTACCTTGTCAAAAGCTGCAGCAGCCTTTGAGTATAAATAAATAGATAAATGTGGTAGAATTGAAACGTTTCTATAGTATTGAAAATTATGTTAGTAAGTATTTTAAAATGTAAACTAAGCAAGTTCAAAAGCTTATGGGGCAACCTATATAAATTTTGAGCATTCAAATGTGCACTGCCGGCCATAAACCAATCCTATTTCCATAACATGGGATACATATACCTTGTTTAAGAATAAATAGATATGTATAATTAAACAGTCGTGTTAAAATAACATTAAGATTTCATCACATATGTAATTCATAATGGATAATTGGTAGCCATTAATAATATTAGGTCCTTACATATGAAATTGACGTTTTACCGTACTGGCAAATTTGATCTCAAATATCTTCTCTTTGGTTAGGAATTCCAAATCCAAATTTTTACAGCTATTTACTCATGTATTTGTGTTTTGAAAATTATAATTCATTTGTTTTTTCCTCAATTGTTTTTTTCTTTGCGAGACTCAGTTTACAAAATGAAAAACTTGAAATATCGCGTTATTTACGAGTACGAGTTCCACCGTGGCACCAGTGCTGCAGAAACGGCTCGAAGGATTAATGATGTGTATGGCGACGGTGCCGCAAAAGAAAACACAGTGCGTTTTTGGTTCCAACGTTTTCGTTCTGGAAATTTCGACCTGCAGAACAAGCCCCGTGGACGGCCGGAGACCAAAGTTGATAATGAAGAATTGAAGGCTATTGTGGAAGCGGATCCATCGCAAACCACATCCGAGTTAGCTGCAGGCTGCGGTGTTAGTGATAAAACTGTTTTAATCCACTTGAAGCAAATTGGTAAGGTGAAAAAGCTTGAAAGGTGGGTACCTCACGAATTGAGTGAAGCAAATCAACAAACGCGAGTTACTTGTGAGCGTTTGGTGGACTAGTGCTGGTGTCGTTCACTACAGCTTTCTTAAATCTGGCCAGACGATTACGGCAGATGTCTATTGTCAGCAACTGCAAACCATGATGGAAAAGCTAGCTGCTAAACAACCGAGGCTGGTTAATCGCTCTAGGCCACTGCTGCTTCATGATAACGCTAGACCACACACTGCACAACAGACGGCTACCAAATTAGAGGAGCTTCAATTGGAATGTCTAAGACATCCACCGTACTCTCCGGACCTTGCCCCAACAGATTACCATTTTTTTCGAAATTTGGATAACTTCTTGCAAAGGAAAAAATTCAACTCCGATGGGGCAGTCCAAACCGCCTTCAAAGATTTTATTGATTCCCTTCCGATTGGTTTTTTTAGTAAAGGCATCGATGAACTACCTATGAGATGGCAAAAGTGCATAGATAGCAATGGTACATACTTTGATTAAATAAATATATTATAATAAAAAAAAATCGACTTTATGTTCCTCCCATACTAAACGTCAATTTCATATGTAAGGACCTAATATGAGGAATACCCAAAGATAAATAAATAACCCAAAGATAAAACATTTTATTTCAATGTTTAACTCATAAAATTATTTACATGAATATTTGTTTTATTTATTTTTTGTTTTTTATTATTTAAATGATTTATATTTTATATATATTATAAAATAAAAATTATTTAAATGAATATATTGTTTTTTACAAATTAAGTAATTCAATTAGACGTGTAGATGTCCGCGGCGGCCGCCCGCTCCTCCGCGGCGGTAAAGCACGCGAATTAAGGTTATTTAACGATTTACTTGCCATAAATCTTAAAAACCAGAGAAATTGGCACAGTGTAACATGCACAAAGAGACGCTGAAAATCGGCACATTGGCAGAAGCAGCACAAGACAGGGGATCATGGAAGCACCTTATCGAGTCTTTGGGCCCCCGACCCTACTAGGAAAAGGAGAAGAAGATGATGATGATGAATTAGACCATTTATATAAATTTATTGCTAAATAATATATGTACATACATAATTGGCTGCAACTTAATAAACACAATGTTTAACAGCTCTTTGAAGGAATGAAGGCTTACCGAGGACTAGACGACAGGATACGAATTTTTCGTCCAGAGTTAAACATGGAAAGGATGAACTTATCAGCAATTCGAACAGGATTACCACCATTTGATGGAGAAGAAATGATTAAATGCTTAAATCGTCTTTTGGCAATCGATCAGGAATGGGTTCCACACTGCGTTGCATCTAGTCTTTACATCAGACCAACTTTTATAGGCATTGATGTAAGTCATTCATTTAATACATGTTTGTTTAATCAATCAACAGTGGTTATTTGAAATTCCAGACTAACAGGGCCACTATCAGAATAATTCTTCCAGAATCAAAAATTGTATAATTTCATTACATTTGCTAGAATCCATCCATATTTAGGGAACATCCATAAACTACTTGGCCTGATCAAGGGGGGGGGGTTAGGTAGAATGCTACGCTGGACTACGTGGGGGGAGGGTGGGGTTAGTCGAGCTACGTAATTATTTCATTTATTTTATTTGGCACAATGAAAACGGTACAAAATATGCAAAAGCAAAAGCCACGTTACGGCTACATGGAGGGAGGGAGAGGTTAAAAAAAGTTCAAAATGGAACCACATAGTTTATGGATGCTACTTTAATATTTCTGCTTAAGATTTTATGTATAGAGAAATGTTGTTATTAACCAGCTCTTGCTAATTTTGTTAGACAGAATTTTAAATGCGTTAAATAATATAGATTTATAGATGCATTGATTTGTTATTTTATTTTACAGCCAAGTTTGGGTGTGGCGTCGTCGGAATCAGCCCTTTTGTACGCTATTCTTTGCCCTGTTGGTGCTTACTTTAAAGCTGGGGAAAATGGAGCGATATCTTTACTGGCTGACCCATCTTACACCCGTGCGTGGCCTGGGGGGGTTGGGGATCGCAAGATGGGTTCCAACTACGCCCCCACCGTGGACATACAGAGTAAGGCCACAAAGAAAGGCCTGCACCAGGTTTTGTGGCTTTATGGAGAAGACCACCAGCTAACTGAAGCAGGAACTATGAATATTTTTATGGTTTCAATTAATGAACATGGAGGTAAATACATGTATATATATAAATGTTTAAAAAACTCTAAGTAATATATAAATAATAAATGTTCAAGTTTTTTGTTTGTAACATTGTGGAAATTCATTTTTAATATTTAAAAAAATGAGGGTAAACAATACTGTTTTATTCCACTATATTTATTTTGAATGAAGTTTGAATAAGAACGTTTTCGGGATTTTTCCCATTGTCAATAACAACATGTTTACAACGTGTTGTTGTAAACGTGTTGTTATTGACAATGGGAGAAATCCCGAAAACGTTCTAACAATTCAAAATAAATATAGTGGAATAAAACAGTGTTGTTTACCCTCATTTTTTAAAATATTATAAATAATTGTTTAAAGAGGTAAAAATAGATTTTTCAAGAGTTTTTTAGAATTTCATAACATAATTTCAATGCTTGACCAGGATACATCGAAACCACTCTCTCTTAAATGATATATTTAGGTCAAGACAAGATATATTATAGATGACTCATAGAGATATTTTTTTATATGGGAAAGTAAATAGGTATTACAGTCATTTTTGGATTTACGGTATTTATTGGGCTTAAGACCTTTCGTAATTTTACATTATTAAGTTATTTAACACTAGCTGTAACCCATCAAAAATGACGGTACTTTTACATGTCGGTTCCTAAGGAATAAGTATTTATTTATTAATATAAAAAAGAATAAAAAATAAATTTTTGTAAAAAAATTAAAACAAAAATATTACGTAAAAGTGTTTACGTAAATTTTTTTTTTAAAAATGACTTAAAACTAGAGATGAAACGGATATCCGGTAAATATCCGGTATCCGGCCTATTTTTACTATCCGGCCGGATACCGGATAATACCTCACTATCCGGCCGGATACACGATAGTACCTCAATTGCAAAAATTTCACAAAATTATCATCAGTAAATTGATAAAGGAAGATACTTGCAGGTAAATAAAAACTAAGCAATCATAGAAAAATTGTTTATTATTTATTTAATCAACAAATTTGTTAGTATTCAAAATTAACCAATGGCAAATTAAGATAAATGAACACTAGTTTCTCTGCATTTTGAGGGGATAAGTGATTGCTCTTATTTTTGTAAACATGATCGGCTTCAGAAAATAGTGTTTCGCTCTATGCGCTGATACAAGGAGCTGAAAACTAAATTCTGGCAAACCTTATCAAATTTGGATACTGTTTTGAATTAGCTGACCACCAAATATAATGGTGGCGACTATGATCAATTCGAACTCTCTTCAAATAATAGTCAATCTCGCTTGCAATTACATTATTTTCTTGATCCTGACACTGACTATTATTTTCATTTGCCACTTCGTCGAAACAATCCCGAAATGTATTGTGAGCTTCACGAGTTACACTTGATCATTTGATCAGTGACAGTTTCGTCACTTCGTTTCTCTTAGCAGACGTAGGAGATGGCGATAAACTTCCACTGTTGGAAGATTCATCGTAAGACATTTTTATAAATTCCAACAAGATTTTCTGTCGGGTTCTTTCTGATGATATCTGGTTTTCAAGTTAATAAAATCATGTCATATTATTTTTCTTCTGACAGAAAACATTAAGTCATATCATGCTTTCTGCTAGAAGGATTTTTGCCACGAGATAGTGTAGTAGATCATTATTCAAACTAAGTAGTCAACAATTTTAATACTGATCTTTGAAACGCTATTTTGAGTATTAAGTTTTAATTAGAATGGCTCAGTCTCGCTGAACAAAACTTATCTTAAAATTGTACTCGAATAGTAAGATAACGAAAAATTTATCACTTCATTAATATTGAACATTCCTTAATTATTTTAGTACAGATTTCTTTATCATCATAATATTAGCTTTCCACTGGTAAGAAAACATTTTCAATTGATCATATATAAGACAATAAAATCGAATTTTTCGGCTGCAACCTGTCGAATATTGCTTATATTTTCTTAATAATTGTAAATAATGTTCAGTCAATTAATTTTATAAAAGAACAAAAATTCTATCTAAGTTATCGTCCTAAAAAATGTAGTCTAGCATATAATTTCTGATTTAAATGAATATTAAAAACCAACAATTGCGAAAAAACGCCGAAAAATGCATTTGTAGTGAATTCCCAGCCTTAGTGCCTTCTGTCCAGTATAATATACTCTCGATATGTAGGTGGATGATATAAATGTATTTTTCATCAAAACCTGGTAGCCTAGTTTGTCATATTTTTTCACCAAATAATTAAATAAATTCAAAACAAAAGATAAACAGGCCTAGCGTGTATGAGAGGTATAAAAGCAAAGGCTACAATATCCCATTAAGACGTTTCTGAGATAAATACAAAACAACTTGACAGTTGTGACCTACTAAAGGATTCTATGAAATATGCATTTGCCACTTCAATTTTCCTCTAATATTTGTGTATAAATAAATATTTTAAATGTGAATATTGCTGTATTGCTAGCAAATAGTGCACACTAGCTGGTTGGCCCGGCTTCGCTCGGGACCATAATTCGGTAAGCATAGAATTGTGTTGACGTCTCTTTTTTGCTGGTTTCGGCACCTGTGATTAATGCCTAACTGGACAGTCTTTGCTTTGCCAAAATATCAACAGATATTTTAGCGCACAATCATAACACTCTACAGATAACTTTCCAAAACTTTCTAGAGCATTTCGAAATCTTATAGAACTTCCTGGAATCTTCTAGAACTTTCCCTTTCCAGAACCTTCTAAAGTATTATAATTCTTTCTGGAACCTCTAGACCCACCGACGCACTCCCCCAGTCAGCTAGGAACCTTATAGATCTTTCTAATAGCTTGTAGAACTTTCTCTTTCTAGAACTTTTTAGAGCATTCTTGAATCCTCTAGAACTTTCCGGAACCTTTAAAACTCGCTGACACATTTTGCAACTCAGTTTGGAACCTTATAGAATTTTCTGAAACTTTCTCCATCCGGAACTTTGTATCCATCTAGAGCATTCTGGAACCTCTCTTAATCTTCTTGAACTTTCTTAACCTCTCTTAAACTTTCTCCATCCAGAACTTTGTATCCATCCAGAGCATTCTGGAACCTTCTCTTAATCTTCTGGAAACTTCTAGACTCTCCGATGAACTCAGCCACTCGGTTTGGAACCTTATAAAACCTTTTTAAACTTTCTTCTTCCAGAAACTTCCAAAGCATTCGAGAACCTTAATGAACGTTCTGGAACTCTCAAGACTGACATACTTCGCCACTCAGTTTGGAACCTTATAGAACTTTTAGGAATATTCTAGAACGTTCTCTTTCCAGAAATCTTTAGAGCTTTACCGAACATTCTGGAACCTTCTAGACTCATAGATACACTCCGCCACACTGTTTGAAACGTTTTAGATCTTTCGGGAATCTTCTACAGCGTTCTCCTTCCAGAACATTCGACAATTTAATTGAACGTTTTAGAACCTTCTAGGTTCACCGACACATTCCGCCACTCTGTTTGGAACCTTTTAGAACCTTCTTGAACTTTATCTTTCTAGAATCTTCTACAGCATTCGATAACCTTCATGAACGTTCTGGAACCTTCTAGACTCATAGCCACTCTCCGCCACACTGTTTGGAACGTAAAAGAACATTCTTTAGAAGAATAAAGAATCTTCTACAACGTTCTCCTTCCAGAACATTCTAGTACTTTATCAAACGTTCTGGAACATTATAGAGTCACAGATACATCCCGTCACTTTGTCTGGAACCTTATAGAACTTTCGTTAATCTTCTAGAATCTTTCCAGAACTTTTTAGAGCTTTATCGAACGTTCTGGAATCTTTTAGTCTCGCTGACACACTCCGCACTCAATTTAGAACCTTATAGATTTTTTGGGAATATTCTAGAATGTTCTCCTTCCAGAACTTTCTACAGCTTTATTGAACATTCTGAAATCTTCTAGACTCACCGCCAGTCAGTTTGGAACCTTATACAACCTTCTCGAACGGTTTTTTTCCAGAACCTTCTAAAGCATTTGAGAAACATCATGAACTTTCTGTTCTAGACTCACTGAGACACCTTGCCACTCAGTTTGTGACCTTATAGAACTTTCGGGAATCTTCTAGAACCTTTTCCTTCCAGAATTTTCAAAAGAATTATCGAGCATTCTAGAATCATCTAGACTCACCAGCACACTCCGCCATTCAGTTTGGAACCTTATAGAATGTTCATGAACTTTCTGCCTCCAGAAGCTTGTAAAGCATTCCAAAACCTTCATGAATGTTCTGGAACCTTCCGGACACATCGACGCGCTCCGCTACTCACTTGGGAACTCCTTATAGTACTTTTAATAATCTTCTAGAACATTCTTCTTCCAGAACGTTCTAAAGCTTTATTGAAAATTCTGGAACCTTCTAGACTCACAGACGCACTCCGCCATACTGTTTGGAACATTATAGAACTTTCGTGAATCTTCTAGAACGTTCTCCATCCAGAAAATTCTTGAACTTTATCGAATAGTCTGGAACCTTATAGAATCACAGACACACTCCGCCACCAGAATTTTATAGACCTTTATCAAACTTTCTGGAACCTTTTCGACTCAGCTCTTAGTTTGAAGTCTTATAGAATTTTCGGGAATCTTCTTGAACACTCCCCTTCCAGAAATTTCTAGAGTTTTAATGGACATTATTGACTCCACTTCGCCACTTAGTTTGCAACCTTATAGAACTTTTGGGAATTTTCTAGAACATACTCCTTCCAGAACTTTCTAGAGCGGATTTTTCCGGAACCTTCTAGACTCACCGACACAGTCGGCGGGCCCATTCTGGAACAATCTGTAGTATTTGCGGCCTTCCCATAACAAAACAATGTGCTAGGATGCACATTTTCGTCACCCACTCCCACACACGCTCAGTCACCCCCACCAAACTCGCACATTTGCAATGGGACACCAAGGGCTATCCACCACCATAACCACCAGGGGGTGGTAGTATCTCGTTGTGAAGAAAACTTGGCGGATAGGTAAACACGGGTTTCTTTTTATATATATACTAGCTATGCCCGGGCGGCTTCGCACGCGTAGATTTTTAGTACATTGTTAGGATCGTCATAGAACTTTCACGAACCTTTTAGAACATTCTCCTTCCAGAACTTTTAAGAAATTTATTGAATATAAAGGAACTTTCTAGACACACTGACACATTCTGCCACTCAGTTTAGAACCTTATAGAACTTCCGGGAATTTTCTAGAACCTTCTCCTTCCAGAACTTTCTAGAGCGGATTTTTCCGGAACCTTCTAGACTTACCGACACAGTCGGTGGGCCCATTCTGGAACAATCTGTAGTATTTGCGGCCTTCCCATAACAAAACAATGTGCTAGGATGCACATCTTCGTCACCCACTCCCACACACGCTCAGTCACCCCCACCAAACTCGCACATTTGCAATGGGACACCAAGGGCTATCCACCACCATAACCACCAGGGGGTGGTAGTATCTCGTTGTGAAGAAAACTTGGCGGATAGGTAAACACGGGTTTCTTTTTATATATATACTAGCTATGCCCGGACGGCTTCGCACGCGTAGATTTTTAGTACATTGTTAGGATCGTCATAGAACTTTCACGAACCTTTTAGAACATTCTCCTTCCAGAACTTTTAAGAAATTTATTGAATATAAAGGAACTTTCTAGACACACTGACACATTCTGCCACTCAGTTTAGAACCTTATAGAACTTCCGGGAATTTTCTAGAACCTTCTCCTTCCAGAACTTTCTAGAGCAGGTTTTTACGGAACCTTCTAGACTCACCGACACAGTCGGCGTGCCTATTTTGAAACAATCTGAAGCATTTGGGGATTTCCATAACAAAACTATGTGCTAGAAAGCACATTTTCGTCACCCACTCCCACCCACACACACAGCCACCCCCACCAAACTCGCATATTTTCGGGCTATCCACCACGATAACCACCGGTGGGTGGTTGTGGAGAAAACTTGGCGGATAGGGAAACACGGGTTTCTTTTTATATATATATATATATATATTGATATATTGATTACTGCTTTTGCTATTCATATAATCTTTTCTGTGATGTTTCATTCTAAAAACGACATCAAATCTCACTTTAGTATGAAGCGGCTTTTTTGTCACGTGATAAATCCTCAGGTGTTGATTAGTTGAAGCGGATATAGCTATCTTTGTTTTGAATAGTGATTTGGAAATATGATTTTGAAAGGGATAGATCAATATTTCCTATAAAATCTCGAATTCAGTAAATTCCAAATTCCACAGCGACAGTGCATTTAAAAAAATTTATTTTGGATATTGCTGCCTTTGCTTTTATACACCTCATATGTAACATAAAATATGCATAATGGATGACGAACCTGCTTTTTTTCCCTCGCCACCACGAGAAAATTGCACAATAAATAAACAGCATATTTGTTATTATCATGCTGATATCAAAATATTGCCAAATAGGCAATCTGTTTCACTGTCGACATTTTTTTTATTATCTTCTAATACACAAGTTAAAATTATAACAATATAACAAGTGAGCGCAGCAAACAGCAGCCGCTATCCGGCGTAGAGGCTCGCCGGATATCCAGTATCCGGTCAAATCACTATCCGTTTCATCTCTACTTAAAACAAACATTTTACGTAAAGAAAATGAATAAATAATTCTTTTAGTAAAAAAAATTTTTAGGTAAATTTTTTTATGTTTATTAGGAAAAAAGGAAAAAAAATGTAACTATAAAGATGTTAGAAGTTAAGGGGACAGACAGACAGACAGACGGACAGACAGACAACAAAATCATTATAATTGGGATTACAGCTGGCTTAAGTAATCAGTTTAAAACAATGTAACATTCACCAATTATCACATCTATTAAATTTTTGGAAGTTGTATATATATATGTCAACGTTACACAACTTGTTTCATTTTAATTAAAATACAGTTTTATTTTACCACCGCCATCTGTGCATAAAATTTGTCACCCCCATAAACCAGTATAGATGTTGCCGTTGGTAATGAAGATATCTATTTTTTTTTATAGTTTTTTAAGGTAATATTATCATTTTTTTATATGTATATGACATTAAAAGCAAAGAGAAGACTTTCTTACCCACTTTTCCATATAAAATTAGACTAATATAAGCATGGTAAAAAATAGCTTTGTCTCTATGAGATATCTATAATATATCTTGATTAATGACAACTCCCAGTTTTGTATTGTGAGATATCTATAATATATCTTGATTAATGACATCTCCCAGTTTTGTATTCATGAAAAATTTAAAGATACTCAAAATATTCTGGGTTTATTTAGGATTTTGTAAGTCTTATCAGATTTTGATAATTTTTTTTTGAAAAATTGACCTTCTAAACATCTCATTTACATTTGATACCCAGTTATCAATTCCACCATCTCGTTTCATAATAAGGGCAAATTAAAAGAAATAACCACTCTTTTAATATTGGTCCTAGAAAAATGTTTGAAAAAACATTCAGCAACTTCGCAGACTTTTAAGAAATGGAAGCCTCATATAAACTTTTTGGTCAAAAGAGTTAGAAACATTATATATATATATAATATATATATATATATATATATATATATATATATATGTTAGTATTGATTTCTTTGGGGGTAACCCGCGTCAAAATCTGGTCCTCAGAAGGACCATTCGTCAACCGACGTTTTGCCTGAATCACAACAGGCATCTTCAGGTTGCTTGTTAATAAATTTCCGTCACGAGGGGCATTGCGAACACGTCCGTTCGTATCGGAAGCTTATCACCAAGTGAGGTCTGGTAAGTTAAAGTCTAAATTTGGGTACTGTGGTCATTACTGGCCTTAATGATTTTCGGGAATTTTGTATTAAATAATGGGTGTTCCCGGCCGTTGCTGGCCTTAATGGCGCTTTTTGGCCGGGAACACCCATTATTTAATACAAAATTCCCGAAAATCATTAAGGCCAATAATGACCACAGTACCCAAATTTAGACTTTAACTTACCAGACCTCACTTGGTAATAAGCTTCCGATACGAACGGACGTGTTCGCAATGCCCCTCGTGACGGAAATTTATTAACAAGCAACCTGAAGATGCCTGTTGTGATTCAGGCGAAACGTCGGTTGACGAATGGTCCTTCTGAGGACCAGATTTTGACGCGGGTTACCCCCAAAGAAATCAATACTAACATTTCTAACACCCGTGAAAACCTTCATTATAACATATATATATATATATATTCATTAGACTTAGAAATATTCTATCACCTAAGACAATTAAAACTGTGTATTATGCTTTAATTCAATCGATTCTACAATATGGTATCATTGGGTGGGGAGGATCATATAAAACATCACTAAACACACTTTATCTAGCTCAAAAAAGCATAATTAAAATTATTTTAAAAAGACCTAGAACCTACCCTACAAACTAATTATTCATAGACTTTTGTGTGCCTACTGTGATAGAAATTTTTGATAAAATATCATTAGTACAAATTTTAAAGAAAATTATAAAATGGATTCCTTAACTTCTAGGCCCACAAGAGCATTCCTAAATTTAAAATTACCCAGATAGAAAACAAGTCAAAAATTATTATAGAGCATTCTAGTATACATATACAATGGAATGATTTAGAAGATGGTTGAAAGATGTTATAAAGATGGAATAATGTAAAAGATTGTTGAAATATTTTATAGATGTCATGAAAAAGTTTGGAATGCTGGAATGTTCTGGAATGGTGAATCACGAGTTAGTGATAACTAACTGAACCAACTTCTGTACAGTAAAAAGTGATATAAATATTTATGTTTTCAGAAAAAACATTGTCCACTCCTCCATTAAATGGGCTCATCCTGCCGGGAGTGACGAGACATTCAATCATTCAGCTTGCACGCCACTGGGGAAATTTGAGAGTTGTTGAGACTCCTATTACGATGAGTGAAATTATCAAATTATTGAACGAAAATAGGGTATGTTTATTTAATTATTAATAAATATGTGTTAGTACATTAAAACTTTGATCGGTGGAAAGGTAATAAATGAGTGTGTAAGAATTAATTTAATATAATTAATAAAAACATACTTTGTTTTCACCACTTACATATTGAAAATAATTATATTTATATAGGAAAAACTGTGTAGAAATTTTGATGGTAAGGTTTAAGTAGCAATAATTATTCCAAGTCTGCCAATCATCTTTAGGTTACGGATCATTCTTTTGATATTAATAAGGGTTTACAAATTTTACATACAAATAATACAGAATTACAGTTTGACAAATTGAAAATAAGAAAAAGTTTTAATATTAAATTAAATATTATTAATAACCAGGTCCTTTTTACAAATATTTTTCTTTGAAATTTGTTTTCATGTTAGTACTTGATTATTATTAATTTCCCATATATTCTTTTTTTATATTTTGTTTGTCTATACTTCGATTTTTTATTTCTACTTTGTTAGTATACATTGTATCTGACGAAGGGACCATTGACCCTGAAACATGTTGATATTTTCAATGTGTAAGTGATGAAAACAAAGCATATTTTAATTAATTATAGTAATAATGTCACCACAAAATCATTTTGCTCGTTTTGAAGAAGTTCAGAATTAATTAACTTTTGATATTTAAATGCTGGGAAAACTAAGTTCATTCCATTTGCGTCAAATCTGTCACAAGTTTGAAATGATATTATTTTTAAAATACATAGTAAACGGAAGTTATGTGTTTTTGCTGCGTTTTTTTGACATCCCTTTTTCAATTGCAGTCTTAGCGTTGAGTAGGTCTTCTTCGCTCCAACCGCTTTAGTGGTGGCCCTTGGCCGATTTCAAGGCACATCTGGAAAACAAACACATAAAATCACTTAGGGGTAATGGCGTTCACTGTGAGCGGCACAACCCCAAATGACCATTATGTTTTTAGGTTAAAATTTTCCATCAACTGATTAAAATTTATCACGAATCTTTGTACTATCGCTAAATTCAATAATTAGTTACCAGAATTAATAATAGTAACAAAAAAGTATGAAAATTTCAGACTTACCGATAAAAATAAGAAGTCAAAAATTACATCAGCGCGATCGCAAACAAACACACGCACTTCACATTATTTTGCTGAAGGCAGACTGACAATTCATATCACCCTCTGCTTAAGCATCACACCCCCCACGCTTCGCCCCTTGTTCTGTGTTTCTAGGCACTGTGGTTTTCAAGTTATAAGTGTGAGCGGCATTACCCCGTGAGCGTCATTACCCCTACTTTCACAAAAGAAATATCACAATATCTACTAAGTAGTATTGATCAACAATGAAATAAAAGGAGTAGGTACCTACATAAATACAATTGTGAATAGAATTCAAAATTAGATTAATTGATATACTTACGAGTAGGTACCCACATAAATATAATTGTGAATAGAATTTAAAAATAGATTAATCGATATACTTACTACTTTGGCGAGAATTTAAAATGTTGATTATCAAAATCATTTTTAAACTCTTAATATATCAAAAAAAAAATTCTCGAAGATGTGAAATTTCCCTATTCCTAGGCATTTGCAATGATATTACGTGACATATTTATGCATATCCTTGCCGTATCATATTATTTAAAATTGCAACCGTAGATGCTCCGTCAAAATCGATATTATGAACTTCTGTCATAGCATGCTGTGCCAGAAGTTTTCATTACATGAACTTTTTATTTTTTACATCCACAGCATGTTAGGCTATTCTAGCAGATATCTTCCAGTTGGTTTGTCCAATGTAACTTCTATCGCAGGTGCCGCATGGTACCTCATATATTTCTTGGGATTCCAGAGGGAAGATATCTTTTGCATTTCTCAGTAGAGAAGCAATCTTATTGTCTGTTTTTTGTTGTTCTAATGTTATGTCTTTTTAAATATTATTCATAATTGTGAAAAACTTAATGTCTGTTTATGTTTTAGAGCTTTCTAGTTGATTGAATTCATTCATTTCAAACCTGTCAAACTTTGTCAAATTGGCGGCATTACAATATTATACAATAACTGTCAAGATACAGAAATAGCAATATTGCTTATTTCAGAATACGGCCGATCATCCATACTGATTCACAGACCATAATAAATATTTATGAATCTATTTAATATATTTTCATTGGTATTTGTAATATCTGTGTGAAATTTTCATATTAAGTACTTCAATAGTTTACCAATAAATATAACAACACAAAATCATTATGTACCTATACCAAATATAAAAAAGAAAAACTATCTACACATTATTAAGTTAATTACAATTTTTGTTGTTGTTGTTTCTGTCGCATCAAAGTTAAAACTTGTGAATGGAATATGAGAACAAGAACATTTTTAATTTTAACCCTTAACACTCGAGTGCCGCCGTAGAGGCGGCATGCATGGTTTGCCGTATTACTCAGGAGCCACCGCTATGGCGGCAACAAAATAAATTCTTATTTCTCAATATTTTTTATATATCGGGTTTTTTAGTTTTCAATATAATTTAACCAGAATCATATTAGTACTATTAAATAGCAATAAGTTAAAGAATTTTTATCAAGAAACGAGAAATAATATACCAAAAAACTTTCAAGTGGAAAGGGTTAACAGCTACAAGTACTTTATTATTTTACTTCTGATAACATGCAAGAAATTTAATAAAGTAAGAACATTAATTCTATAATAAAATGTTATTGGATATATACAATGAATGTTCTTATTTTATTACATTTCATTGAGTTATCAGAAACAGAATAATAAGGTACTTGTAGCTATTGAAATAAAAAATGTGTTTGTTCTCCTATTGCTATACACAAGTTTTAACTTTTGTAAAAAAAATATATAAAATGCTCATGTTTTTAAATAGAGATGCATTTTATATAGAACTCCTTTCTTGCTTTGAGCTCCATCATTGAGGATCTCTGGACCAACATTCAGAGACATTTGAGTCTCTGGAGTTTTCTAGGATTTAGTGATTTGTGACACGATGCTGTGAATATTATGATCTTTCCCAACCCAATCCAAAATTTTCCCTTTACCTAAAAAAAGCTGACAGGTGGACAAGTTTTGCTAGTAGCGTCCTATGTTTGAGGTACCACACCGTCCGCATTAGTTGGGAAATCGCATTCACACTTTTCTTGTCCCTGAGATTTGAATTTTGTCCACTCTATCCATATCTTTAAAATGTTCTACAATCTCATTGACTGGATGAACTCTGCCGTGTTAGTCAAACTACTTTCCGAGGAATTTATCTTTTCCTATTAATAATAATATTGGATTATTTATATAGCGCCATTTTTGTGAAAATTTCACCTCAAGGGCGCTTTGTGCCTATCTCCACCCCATTAACACCTAGTTTCGGGTTTATGGGTCCAAATGTTTTCCTTTTATGATATTGAGTTGCCGGAAAGGAAGCTCGAGATAATTCGCTGGCAGTGTAACTAGAGTTACTAAGTAAAATAACTCAACTCGCCATTTGCTACGTTCAATCCCAACTATTCTGAAAATATATATTACAATTTTGGTGACTGTTTCCCCTACAATCAAAAATAGAGCAACATCAAGACAAATGAAATGTTAAATGTCAATATTTCTATCATTGTGACATTGATTTTAATTTAATATTTTAACTCTTTGAATGAAGAAATTAGAAGATGTATGTGAAACAAACTGATTTCTGCTAACTTTTAAAATAATATTTGTACTTATTTTATATAATATTCATCAAAAACTTGTATTTTAAATAAACCTTCAGATTGCAATATCTGGTTTGTGTAATGATTAAAATCTATTTGACAT
This sequence comes from Agrypnia vestita, assembly GCA_016648135.1. Lineage (NCBI taxonomy): Eukaryota > Metazoa > Arthropoda > Insecta > Trichoptera > Phryganeidae > Agrypnia > Agrypnia vestita. Next base: position 11,457 of record JADDOH010005240.1, on the reverse strand, counting down.
CTGCGTTGCTTTGACATAAAATAATTAAGTAGTCTTTTAGAACACCCAGATATCGGAGAGGTCCGACACTACAATCCACGTATGTGTAATAAAATACTGAAATACCTATTTCGACTTAAAATAATTTGTATGCCATAGCTGCACAACTGTTGGGTGAAGAATAGTGATATTGCACCATAGTCAATATAGGCATAGAAACACAAAATGCAATTTCTGCTTCCCGTCTTGGGTTTTTAAAGACAAGTGTTTATAAATCCCTTATACTCCATATTCCTCACACTCAACATGTCACATTAATTAGACCATGTAGATCCATGTCCAATCTCATCTAAAAATTCAAAAGTCGTAAATGTAAATTTATTAAGTAATCGCATGGGCATAAATATGTCTATTTTTGAGTTTTGGAGTAATAATCACCGGAATAGCATATTGTTTTCTCAGAATAGGTATTATGTACTATGCTGTAAATGAAATTATTTAAATATTCACGTAGCGAGCTAAATAAATTTAAATATGATTGTGACATAGATATAGAGGTATGTGAAAAATGTTTGTACCTCTGTTAGTATTGTTTTTGAAAAGCTGTCTTGAAAACTCTTGAAAGACAGTTGTCACATATTGATAATAATCCCTAATCAAACCCACAATTTTTATTATTAATTTGTGTTTGAAATTATATATTTTTTTCAGTTGCTGGAGTTATTTGGTTCTGGAACTGCGTGTGTTGTTAGCCCAGTTGGTTTGATTAGTTACATGAATCAAAACATTAAAATTCCAACATTAGATTATCCGAATCCCGTTCACAAAAGAATACGTGATACCCTCACTGCTATACAATACGGATTTATGGAGCATCCTTGGGCCCGCATTATTTGACCTTAAATATTTCTGTAATGACTATCATGCCCATCCTTGAATCTCACTCACGTTCTTAATAAATATTCTAAAGAAATAATTATCAATATATGTAGTCCTATACATCATACCACATTGTGAATATTTCCAGATGGAATCCACCCAGAAACTGACCCATTCTTTAGACGAGGTTATCATTAAACATTTGATTTTGCTTAAATATAAAATAATCTTGTTTTTTCAACTCAGATAACTTTAGATAATGATGTAGTCTTAGTGAGTTATGTTTAATTTAATATGATTGAAATTAATAAAAACTCAAACAACTTTTTTGGTTGAGAAAAAAAAACATTTATTGAGAAACTTAACTATTTATTGATTTTAAAATATATTCAAATGAAATAATTTTATTTATTTTAATGTGGAATTAAAATAAATATTAATCATTGTGTGCTTTTTATAGAATATGTACATTAAATTAAAAAATGTATACACATACAGGTAGAGCTTGACCAATGAAAATTGGCGTGCGGCGACTTTGGAACTAAAACCCGCCCCGCCCGCACCCGGCGGTAACCCCTCACCCTGCCATTCAGTTCAATCTCGTATTTGCGCGTGAGCTGTGACATTTTGATTTCTAATGTACACTGAATTATTATGTCCAAAACATCCAAAACAGTCCGGGGTGGTGCAAGAACAATTGCCAATGAAGTATTAAAGTTTTGCGAAGCTGAAAAAGCAAATAATGGACCAATATTACTATTTGACAGGACACTAGGTAGAGCGGCCGCCATTACTGGGTTGTTTCTTTAGTGTTGCCTGACCAAATTTCTATTAAAGGCTCCGACACCAGTCACTGGACACTGTATATTATGTATTGTGTAATAAATTTACATCCTTGCAACTTCTGTTTCGCGACAGGGATGTCCTCACTCGCACGCCAATTTATACTGGTCGCACTCTATGTTTTATATTAAGAAAATTTTAACATGTGAATACAGTGAATGTTAATCCGGCAACAGGGGTAAATCAGCCTGTTTTAGTTTATTGCTACTTAATCAATGTAGTCTATGCTACTACTCAACCTATGCATTTAACAATATTCAACTTTTTTCAAAAACTAGTTTAGTTTTGCATTATTCAATTCAACATTTTTCCTGTGACTGCAGGCGTACCTCGCTTAATAGCACTTATATAGCAGACCTCAGTTTGTACAGAATTTGTACAAATCATGTCTAGTGTATATTCAAACTTTAGCATTTATTTATTATTTTTACAAAATGTAAGTTGTTTTTTTTTTACTACAGCTATTACGCACTTAATAAATGATGAATAAAATGTAAAAAAAAAACTGACTGCTTTACGGTGATGGTCCATAATGTAAAAACGTATAAACAAGGTATGCCTGTATATTTAAAACCACCACCTTGTTGACTGGTAGTATTTTTTGTGTAAAACAAAGGCTATCGGGGCACGGAGATGGAGTACACTGTGACTATAAATATGGGTAAATAATAATAATTGATTGAAGGTGATAGGTACTCAAAGTATTTTCTATTTTTATCAATAACAGCAGATAGATAAGTGTTCTACATTATACAAATCAGTTTGCATATTTGACTTAGATTGTACATTTATATGTTTTGTCTATCAGCAGTGTCAATATTATTAATTTAAAAAATCCAGTATTGTTGGCTTTAAATATGGAAAAATTGTGCATCAGAAAAATTAACCAAAATGCTGTTAAAGTAAGTTCTCTGATCGATATCTTCTAGAATATCTCTATTAAAAAAAATATTAATTTAAGTCGGAGATTAACTTATCGTACTCGATATTTTAAACTTATTTAACTTTTATTATGTAGTATGTATATATAAATATATGATATTGAAATTTAATTTAGTCTTAGATAATTTAAATATAATATTTTGATTTTTGTACATAATTGATTCTATAAAAATAAATTATAGTGGGTATGGGCTCGCTCTCTTTTTCTATTTTACAACTGAAATAGATTATTTGGTTCTTTTATACACAGAAATAAAAGTGAATCCATTAATCGATAAAAAATGAAATATCTAAGAGGACGGTGATATCTATCACGAAGCATTCAAGGCATGATAAGAAGCCACAGTCCAAAATTTCAAAGTGGTTTTACTTATGGTAAAATTTGAGTTTGAATTAAAAGTAATTGTACAATATATTTCAATATTCCAGTGGAAAACGTTTAACCTTAAAAGTTTAATAAGAAAAATCAAATAACATTAAAGTGTGAAAACATTACAGGTTTATTTTCTAATTTGTGTGAAAAAATATTTTTGGTCCCCATGGTTTAAACCAGCGATCGCCAAAGTGGTCGTCCGCGAGAAAATTGTTCTCAATATATTTAACACTAAAAAATCCTATTAGTGGTCTGCGGGATTAAAAATTATGAATTTAGTGGTCCGCGAGGTCCTAAACTTTGGCGACCGCTGATTGGTTTAAATGATTTCCGCTGTATTTAACAACAGCATGTAACAGCAGCTTTTAATTTAAAGTATATTTACTAAGGCAACATAATTTATAATAAGTAATTTAACAATATGTACTTTTAATTTGTGTTTTAAATTGGTTGTGATTACATCTCAGGGTGGATGTGCAAATATCCTTTCAACGTAAATTGGTAAATTAACTGTTCAGGTAATTAATGTCTGAGTCGTAACTAAAAAAATTGGGCTCCAGTGTAAAATATAATGAATACTATATAGTGTACATGTATATAAGACAAAATAATATAATTAATGTGCAGCTTATTCATTAAATTCTATGAACATAATTGTTTTTTAATGCTTTAACAGGTCGTGAGGTTTAATTACTGAAGCGAAACATTTCACTAAAACGCCCAGGCTTGATTAAATCACATAGATTTATTGTTATCTTACCAGGAATCAAATCCGGAACCCTCGGCGTAAGAAGCCAATATCATGCCCACTGTGCTCGAGGACTGTTGAACTATATAAATTAAACTATGTATCGTAACTACACGAATTGTTGTTTCAAGCTTAATTCTGTTGAATAGCAAAAGATTATAGAGAGGGGTACCTGTAATGATCACATTCAAAATTTTATGAAAAATCTGGAAAATTATTGACAATTATTTTCCAAACAAAGATCATAAAGAGACTAAATACCCCATCTGGTTTGACCAAGCAGTCAGTCATTCAGTTGTTAAAGGAAAAAATAAAATGTGAATAAAATTTTTAATATACAACAATCCATCTAATTATGATTCATTTTCTATTCTCAGAGCTAAATCAAAAAATTAAAAAAATACAGTGTTTAGTGATCCCTGTTTTATGACAGCACAGCAAACTCTGGTCAGGAAATAGTAAATCTTTTCTTGGATTTTTTCTCTTCACATTGCTAGGTGCAGATTTGGTATAATTTTTTTTTTCTTCAAAAAATTACATTCTTTGTAGACTGACTACTACTTCAACGAGATCTTAATATGTTATATACTTGGTGAATAGAAAACGAAATGCAGCTGAATATGAATACATAAATGTTTTAGCATTAGATTTACTCGAAACAGAATAAATGTATTTAATTTTAAAAATGCAATAGGAAATAAAGAATTTAAATCAGAATATTCGATCAGAGACCTTGGTGTTTTTGATACCAAATTTACATTTGATGAACATATTGAAAATATTACAAATAAAGCAAACAAAATGCTGGGCTTCACGTGTTAAAATCACCAAGCCATTTACAAATAAGGACTCCTTAATTATATTATATAAAAATCTTCATTAATAGCATCTTTGAATATGGATCCCAAGTATGAAATCCTCACTAAAATATATGTCACGAGAGATTAGAATCAGTACAGTCTAGATTTTTAAGAATATAGCATATAGATTTGACTTTCACCGTACTTTACACAGCTACGTTAATCGCTGTAATTACTTCTCCTTTGAAACCCTTAATCGCAGTAGAAAAGCGTCAGATCTTATTTGGCTACATAAATTAACCCATAATTTCATTGATGCTGCAAATTGTTTACGACAGCTAAATTTTAATGTTCCTCAGCGTAGCTTGAGATATTTAAATGCATTTGTATAACACAAATACAACTTTTTACAATCCTATATCCGAATGTGTCGAAATTATGACAAAATTAATAGTGAAATAGACATCTTCAAAATATCTATTGCATGTACATATAACTTTTGAGCACATCAATTGAACATTTATTTTTATATGTACTTATATACACAAGTAAATTGTTAAAATATATATAATATTTTGAAAAACAGTTCATATGTCGACATATTTTTATCATTATCCAATATTAATATTATCTAACTAATTACAATTTGATGTGAAAAAATGTCATGCCAATACTTCTTTTTTTTCGTGTAATATACATAATATAATGTATTTCACTGTATCCTGTTCGTTTTCAAATAATAAAATAAATAAAAACTATTACTTTTACTACTGATCAAACAACAGGCCCTTAAAATAGTTTGAAACTACAAGAGCAATTTTTTATAGCTTTAGTCAAGATAAAAACATTCATTTTCAGTCTATATAAATAAATAAGAGTTCTTAGCTTACACCTTTGTAGATAAACTAAATTTCAAATGGTTTTTATATAAAATAAAATATTAAAGGGATAAGTATCCAACGAAACGTCGAGATTCGCTTCTCGGTAATACATACGGTGCGTATAAAATATCCGAAATTACAGTTAAATATAAAATAAAATAATTATTTTTTAAAATTAAGTAATAAATGCATACTGGAATTTTCTTAATATTAGGTCCTTACATATGAAATTGGCGTTTAGTATGGGAGGAACATAAAGCCGATTTTTTTTTATTATAATATATTTATTTAATCAAAGTATGTACCATTGCTATCTATGCACTTTTGCCATCTCATAGGTAGTTCATCGATCCCTTTACTAAAAAAACCATTCGGACGGGAATCAATAAAATCTTTGAAGGCGGTTTGGACTGCCCCATCGGAGTTGAATTTTTTCCTTTGCAAGAAGTTATCCAAATTTCGAAAAAAATGGTAATCTGTTGGGGCAAGGTCCGGAGAGTACGGTGGATGTCTTAGACATTCCAACTGAAGCTCCTCTAATTTGGTAGCCGTCTGTTGTGCAGTGTGTGGTCTAGCGTTATCATGAAGCAGCAGTGGCCTAGAGCGATTAACCAGCCTCGGTTGTTTAGCAGCTAGCTTTTCCATCATGGTTTGCAGTTGCTGACAATAGACATCTGCCGTAATCGTCTGGCCAGATTTAAGAAAGCTGTAGTGAACGACACCAGCACTAGTCCACCAAACGCTCACAAGTAACTTTTTTGGAGTCAATTTTCGCTTGGGGCATGGTTTGGCTGGTTCGGCAGGGTTCAGCCATTGCGATGAGCGCTTCCGATTATCGTACATGATCCACTTTTCATCACAGGTAATGATTCGATTTAAAATCCCTTCATTATTGTGCCGGTTGAGTAATGCAACGCAGCAGTCAACGCGCGTTTGTTGATTTGCTTCACTCAATTCGTGAGGTACCCACCTTTCAAGCTTTTTCACCTTACCAATTTGCTTCAAGTGGATTAAAACAGTTTTATCACTAACACCGCAGCCTGCAGCTAACTCGGATGTGGTTTGCGATGGATCCGCTTCCACAATAGCCTTCAATTCTTCATTATCAACTTTGGTCTCCGGCCGTCCACGGGGCTTGTTCTGCAGGTCGAAATTTCCAGAACGAAAACGTTGGAACCAAAACGCACTGTGTTTTCTTTTGCGGCACCGTCGCCATACACATCATTAATCCTTCGAGCCGTTTCTGCAGCACTGGTGCCACGGTGGAACTCGTACTCGTAAATAACTCGATATTTCAAGTTTTTCATTTTGTAAACTGAGTGACGCAAAGAAAAAAACAATTGAGGAAAAAACAAATCAATTATAATTTTCAAAACACAAATACATGAGTAAATAGCTGTATAAATTTGGATTTGGAATTCCTAACCAAAGAGAAGATATTTGAGATCAAATTTGCCAGTATTGCAAAACGCCAATTTCATATGTAAGGACCTAATATATGAATCTTTGAAAATTACACATTCCAAAATTGAAAAAATCTGAAGCAAAATTATTATTAAGAATATTCTTTGAAAATATCATTACAGAAAGGTACGTAACAAATAAAATTCAAACAAAGGTGACTTAATAATCAAAATGCCTCAATAATGATTAACTGATATTTATTGCAAATAGATCAAGTTAATTAAGAAATAAATGCAGAAATTCAATTAGAAAATAGCAAATGCAGTCTACTAATGATAAAAAAATAACATAATTTACATTAAGGTATAATGAAATACATACATATTTGGTTTTATAAAATGTTTCCTTTTTGTAATGAAATCATTTTAAAGCAAAAAAAATATCCATTCTCTCACACACAAGCGCGTATTGTATAAGAAGGTTATGATATGGTAGAAGAAAAAGATTTGTAAGGATAGGAATATGCAGTGTTTTGTTTTCCTCTACCTCTAGATAGAAAGACTTGAAGGTATCTAAAAATGCCCTTAGGTTTTCATGGCCATTCAGAATCTTCTGTGTACAGTTTTCTGGGATATTCTGCCGTGTATATGTGACCTCTCTGGCCAACGTTTCGGATCCCATTGCAGGGTCCATCATCAGGGCTGATGTGAAACGAAATGTTGGCCAGAGAGGTCACATATACACGGCAGAATATCCCAAAAAACTATACACAAAAGATTGAAGGTGTCTGTCTGCATGCAAAATTTTCAGTAATGTGTATTGCTTAGATAATCATTTCGGGCATCCCGCACTTTGATAATGGATAAATTCTTATCAATCTTATCAATCTTTTTTATATTATTATTCAAAAGACAAAAGAAAATGTATATTTCAAAATAATATTTATGTATACAAAAGATATAATAAAGGTACAATACAAAATACTTTTTCAGTAATCATTATATAATTATTTTCACATTTCTGTCGTCGACATATGCAAGATTATTCAAGGTGGTTTTAATAATAGTTAGAAATAATTAAAAAAAGTTTGTTAAATGCATTCTGTGATAATAGATTATACTCCGTGATTCATAGAGTAATTCAGTTTGAGGCCTCAGCGTGACTTAAAAATATTACATAAATTTAACACTAAACATAAAACAGTCTTACTTTTGACATTGTTATTAGAAGATCTCCATCAAAGAACTTGGTCTCGATTATTACGTTTCCACTGCAAAGAAAGGTGAGATATAAAGATAAGTGTGTAAATAGTATCTGATATAAAAACATTGGGAAACTTTTTAAATAAAATAAATATTTAAATGTTGAGTTTCATTAAAATCATCATCCTCATCATAAGCTTGACAGCCTTGGGTGGGCCTTGGCTGAATCCAAAAGTCTCCTCCATTCTTGTCTATCTGTTGCTTGTTTCATTACCATGTTAAAATTTTGACAAAGGATATTCTTAGAACATCTGTTGTGTAAAATTAATTAATAATAATAAAAAAAAGTAAACTGGCTATTCACATCCCTTTTTGGAAAAGTATGTTTTATTTAAAAGAAAAAAAGATTTAATTTGAAGTTTGAAGGATCCAAAACAACAATTACATATTGAATTGTGTAAAACAGGGATAACCCTAAACGTATTCAGATTCTGTAATCACAACCTTCATCGCTGAACTTACGTCGCATCAAATCGGCAAAGCAAATGAATCGACCAATCGTCCGCACAGTGTGTTTAATAAGCGCATATTACATTTATGGAAAGCGATGTAGCAGCGTTCCCCCACGAAATATCGGCGTAGTGGGGTGTTGGCCAATCATAATCATAATCAAAACATAGCTGGTTTTGCGAGCTCTATATTAATTTATTATTATGTTTTGTGGATCTTGTCAAATATACTACAAAAAAATGATCAGTAACATTGCCATTGACATGGGATTAGAAATAACGTAAAATTTTATTTCTTCAATAATATCGTATTTACGAAAACATTCCTAAATATTTATGAAAAAAATGCTCTGCACAGGTTCGCAAGTCATAAACTCTTCACAACACTGTTACAAGCAAATCTTTTAGCTTATGTGATATCAAGTTTTTGAAGTACGTACTTGTGTGTATATGTAATGATGCATGTACATAATTAAGACTATGATCTCTCGTCTGTGATTCATTGCACACAAAAAGCTTGCAATGAATCATAGCTCGCATTGTATATATGTTACAGTGAATCTGTTTTTCTAGTGAGTCCATCATTCACTGGCATTTTAGAGAAATTATATACAAGGTCATTCTTATAATATCCAAGCAGAATTTCACCAATAGAAATGAATAAAATATTTTAACTAAAACAATTCCAGTGAATTTGATTCCGAACTGTCATTTAACTTGTTGAAGGCCAAATTGGGCAGATTATTCACGATCGCACGCACTTCTTGAAGCATAGACAACATACGGCGAATATTTTGCACGCGAACGCACGCATGAAAAGTATAAAGCCGGCACTTCACTTCGCAATTATTGTTTTATGAATTTAAGAATGTTATATACGTACGCACAACCAGCGTCGCCAACTATGTATTTTTACTAGATCTACGTACTTTAAGCTTTTCCTGCAATCCTACGATCTTCAGTCCCAGAATCTACGTATTTTGTATGAATTAACAAAATTACAAATTGTACAATTTTACAAAATAACAGCTCATTAGGCTGAATGGGTATAATTTCCTTTTCATTCGTGAAAAAAAGCTAATAAATGTTCCGTTTCTTTCATACTACCGCAGACTCGCTTCGCCAACACAACACTCGCGTCATTTATTCCATAGAGCTGTGACTATGTAAAACGAAATGTCTCGTCTCGAAGGGAGAAACTTACATAACCAAAGTGTAATCTAATCTGTAAACTTAACCTAAAAATAATAATGAGTGGTTTTGATTTCTATCTTCCGATATTGTTCAGCTTTCTGCTCAATTTAATTGAACCAATTATGGAGATAAGCAGTAACAGTGCTGAAGAGCGGAATGTTACTCCCACTAAAAAAAGAAAGCTGCATTATGAACAAAAATATTCACACTTGTTGGAAACAGACAAAAAAATTTCGCTTCCCCTTTGAAGATGAGCAGAGACAAAGGTTGAAGAACTTAAGATTTATAAACCCTGAGACATTGATGGACCCAAATACTAAACGTTCTGTACCATCTATAGTTCATTTGGGGCAAATGTTTCCAAGTAATATTTATATCCTTAACTTCAAATATTTTATTAATGAGTTGAGTCTGCTACACTTTACTTATTTTTCATTTAACTATCTTTACTTTCAAGATTATGTCCAACAAACCTGACGAAGCTAGACCGGGAATGGCAAGTTCTTAGAACTACAAGTCTCCCATTTCAAGAGGAACAGATAATTAAACCAGATGATTTTTGGCTTCATGTGACTAAAAATAAAGAGCGATTCGTCGCAAATATTTCCATTATTGGCCCAATTCGCTCACATTGCCACGTAGCAGTGCAAACGTCGAGCGTCTGTTTCTTATGAAAACAGACATCAGAAATAGACTTTCTACTGAAACTCTAATAGGCTTACTTTACACGAAAAGTGGCTTAAAAAGAAACCACGAGCCTTCGCAGGAACGCATTAAATATTTTAATAAATATATGTATAAATTTCATTAATTTACCTGAAACTAATAATGAAAAAAAAAAACAACAAAACACATGTTTTATTCAGTTTTACCTACCCTGACCTCTTCATTTCACTTAGAAAATAAGGACGTAGATCTATGAACTTTTTACAAGCAAAATTTACTATTTCTACGTAATTTTCTAATGTGGTCTACGCCTTTTACAAAATCTGAGTTGGCAACACTACGCACAACCAAAATGATATCATTTGATAATAAGACAGATATAGGATACTTTTGGTTTAGATCCAGATTGAAATTGAACTAAGTACATTGAGTTTTGTGAACAGAATTTTTATGAATTTTGCAGACACTGATTATTCTATATGGGTTTTGTTGCGGACGTTGATTATTCAGGACAGGATTTTTGCAGGCCAGATATATTTTTGATATTATATTTGAAAAAAATGTTCAAGGTATTTGGATTTTTGATATTTTAAATACCTAATGCCAAAAAGATTTTTTTACCCGTGAACATCCTGCCGGGAATAATCACCGAACAGTACCTAAGTAATGTTTATCTAAACGAAACCAAATTCCATAATATTACAAATATGCATCCTGGCTCATATGTTCTATAATTGTCAGATGCCTGATAAATATTGTGCTCAAATCTTTATTGTGAGATCTATTTTTTATTTTCAGCAATAAATAAAATTTATTTTTCGAAAAAAAAAAGATTTTTTTGTTCCCGCAGTCGTCAGATATCTAAAAAAACCCGAGTGCGCGATTTTTCAGCCGACACCTTATTTCGCGATTCGTATTCATTTTGCGGTGTCGATGTCCTATTTTAATTTAGGAGTTAAAATAGGACCGCAAAATGAATAAAAATCGCCTCGTGAAGTGAAGCACTTAAATTTCTCCGCTTTAAGAATTACGTGTTA
>JADDOH010005239.1:0-101026 GCA_016648135.1 Agrypnia vestita | reverse complement strand
TAGGCCTCTTGGGGAGACTCAACTTCGCAAACTTCGCCACCCCTCGGGGTCGTTTGCATTGCCGAAGACTGCAGAGATTCAGCCGCCAGCTGCAGAGGCACGAGCCATCCAGACAAGTGGAGCTTCATGCCGCGGTTCGGCAAGACCTAGAGTGGTGGTTGGAGGCCGTAGGGGAGTCCTGCCCAATACACGAAGCCCCCTTCTCCCACTTCCTGACTACAGACGCAGCGGACGCAGGTTGGGGCGGCCAGGTGGACGACAAGACGATATCAGGCCAGTGGTCCCCAGAGCAGATGCGGTGGCATTCCAACCAGAAAGAAGACTTCGCTGTTTACGCAGTGATCAGGGATCACGCTTACCTGCTAAGAGGAACGAAGACCCTACTGCAGACAGACAACAAGACAGTAGTGGCTTACATCAACAAGGAGGTGGGGACAAGATCATTGGGCCTTCTGAAGATAACTCGAGACCTCCTAGAGTTTATCGACCAGCAGGAAATATCTCTGACAGCGCAGTCATTCCAGGGAGATACAACGGGATTGCGGACCGACTCTCACGGGGGACACCACTCCCGGAATGGCACCTCCTGGAACCAGCGAGAGAGGAAATATTCCGAATATGGGGACGTCCTCAGATCGACCTCTTCGCATCGGCCACCGCCCATGTGGTGCCAAACTACGTGTCGCTAGACTCAACTGATTGCTCGGCCTCCTATCTCAACGCATTCAGTCAGCATTGGGATTACGAGCTGGCCTGGGTATTTCCGCCGCCGAATCTCGTCCCAAGAGTACTGGCGCACTTGAACCTGGCAAGAGGCACCTTTCTCCTAGTTGTGCCAAGATGGGAGAAGACATTCTGGAGGGCCGATCTCAAACAACGAGCAAAGGGAGGGCCAATAAGCGTAAGAGATCTGAAGAGCGTCCTGATCGATACGTCGACAGAGTTTCCCCCACCGAGGGTGTCGGACCTCCAACTGGAAGTTTGGAGAATAGCAGTGGGTGGGAACAGGCTATAGCGGATTGGAGCCAGGAGGAACAGCAGCTGTTCAGATCTGGCTGGAGAGGCTCAACGCTGAACACCTACCAGCCGGCCTGGGATAGGTGGCAGCGATGGTGTACCACGCATTCTGTCCAACCTCATAACCCTCCCCCTGCAACAGTGGCAAGATATCTGGCCAACCTGTTCATCCACGAAGGGCTAGCCCCTCGAACAATATTGGTCCACAAATCGGCAATCGTATCCTTCTGGGGCCCAGCTCTTGATGCAGATAAGATTAGCTCGAACTTCCTCGTCAGGCACGTCCTTAAAGCCATTTCGGTTTCTGGTGGATGCACTGAGAGACTCCCGATCTGGAACCCCCGAGTAGTGGGGGAGTGGCTACGTGAAAACCCACCAAGGAACAGCCGGTATGACGTGTCAAGGAGGACGGCCATACTACTCATCATGGCATCTGGGCGAAGAGTCCAAGATCTGACACTTCTCAGAGTCACCCCGGACCGATTGATCGACAAAGGAGACTCCATCACGCTATGGCCAGCCTTTGGAGCGAAGACTGACACGGCAAGACACAAACAATCGGGATGGAGGTTGAGCGCATCGGATGAAAGGAACATCAACCCCTTGTTTTGGATCCGAAAGCTGGTCTCACTCTCACAGCCGAGACGAAAGCCGGACATGAAAGAACTATTTGTGACGACAGCAGGTGAAGTAAAGCCAGCTTCACGGACAATGATAGGTGGTTGGATCAAGTCAATCCTAAGAGAGGCTGGAGTGGAAGCAACGCCAGGAAGTGTTCGTTCTGCTGTGGCTTCGTTGAATTGGCTGGAAAACTACCCGATAGAGGAGATCTTGTCAAGGGGAAACTGGCAGAGTGAAATCACCTTCCGAAAATTCTACCAAAGAGAGATAGTAGATAACCCCAAGCAACAATGCCCCCAGAGCTCATTAGCGCCTCTCTTTACGCCAATATAGGCAGTCACATATAACGTCGAACCACTAGGTCACCAGGTGATAACAAACAGATCTCTCATAATGGATTCCAGGCGTCGAGACGGAACACAAAATAAAAGAATTTTACCTTCCATTAAAATTCCTATTTTGTTTCCCTCGACGCCTGGAATCCAGGTAATCCCTACCTGGTGCATTATGAGTCATATGAAAGAAAAACCGTTGCGCGGACGAAACCGGAAACAGGGATACCAGCGGGAATAAATTGTCGCAAACAGGGAATCAGAGGGGGTAGGAACGCGTGTCTAGTGGCGAAACAGCAGGCTGTTCTCTCATAATGGATTCCAGGCGTCGAGGGAAACAAAATAGGAATTTTAATGGAAGGTAAAATTCTTTTATTAATTAAATAAATTTAAAAAAAAAATGTTCCATCTATTTTTGAGTGATGTTAGTAATCACCAAATAAGGCGGACAGTCGTAAATCTACGACCGGTCTATTTTTTAGTGTTGGGGTAACAATCACCAAAATAATAATCTTGTTATTTTCAGAATACGGCCGATTGCAGCAATAACATACCTCCATTCTCTTTTTCTTATCTTGTCAATGCACGAAGAGTACTGGTTTACCTTCAGTTCGATTAAGTATTAAGTTACATATATCACTATTATCAACTCACTTGTCCTGCATTTTAACAAGCATAATCAGGATTGCACGGGCTAAACCGCGTGATGCATGAACGCATTATCAAGAATTTACCTTAATTCCATTAAAAATAAACAGACAACATGAACAAATTTTTTGTTTATTTTTATTGTGATCTTTTTTTTAAAATCATTTAAATACATAATAAATAAATGTTTGGACATGACTGCTATAAGGGATCTCCCGGGAAGTCCTCTATTTTGGACCGGGGCAAGCAAGTGTTTGTGTATTTGTATTCATGTTGGAAATATGTATTTCAGAAACGATTTGAAGGTACGAGAGTCACAGTGGAATCATTCCTGGCATGGAGAACGGCATTTGAAACAGAAACTGGAATTGTTGCAAGACGAGACAAAGAATTGAAGGACAATAGAAAACTTACTGGCAAAGAACTTTTCCTTAGAGACAACACACTCAATGAATCTGATCTTAAATTCTTGGATGACGGTAAATAATATATTTTTTCTAACAATATTATGCCTTAATCTCAGTTAATTATATTGCTTCTGTTTATTATACGCTTCTTGTGATTTATATACGAAATCCGCAAGGTTTATTTAATTGGAATTAATGGGATTTTACCATTTCGAGGGTAGAAAGCCAAAAGAGCGTTTGTGATTATTTCAAACTTCACGGAGAGCAAAAAAAAAGTAATGTCAATCTGATTTTGTCAATGTTTCTTTTATTACAATTTCCGTGTTTGTTAGTCCAAAACACATTTGGAAATCGTTTAATAATAAAAGAAATATTGACAAAATCAATAATTGGCAAAACATTATTTTGTTCTCGTGTTAAGTTCTATATAATCACTAACGCCCTTTTGGCTTGATATGGATTAGTAATATTTTTAGTGAGCATTATTGTTTATTATTTTGTTGTTATTTTAGCTGACGCTATTAAGGTGGACGAGTCATTATTTCAAGATCTCGATGATCTGGATATTTCTGACGAAGATGATGAGGACTATGTACCTGGGCAGAGTGATAGTGATTAACAAATAGTCTGTTGAATGAACCACTTTCCTTATTAAAAAAGGAATGTTGTGTGTTATGATAATATGAAAGTAAGTGCTTTTAAGACTACAGAATACCTATGTCACCTCATGAATATTTTTTTTATATACTTTTGTAATATCTTTTTAAATCTCCCGAAATGAAATTTATAAATTTATAAATCTTTGTTATAATTGTATTATAAAATATGAAGTCCTTTCTATATTATTTAAAAAATGGATAATACTAATAAAAATACTCTACAATGGGTCTACATTTAATGCTTATTATTTTTGCATTTTCCATCACCTACCCATTGTTAATAAGAGGAATAATCGCACTACACATATCATATGCGTAAAATATATTTTTCGGGTTCGAAAAAAATCGAAAATATAATAGAACCTTGTCAATTTGAAACACTTTTTTTTTTAAATTTGAAATTTTTTTGCCAGTGAGAAAAATTAATATGTCAATTATTAATAATATAAATGTTGCGGTCTTTGTATTAGCATAATAAAAGTTGCCTTTTCGAAATTATTTCTTAAAATATGCAAAAATACATTTTTCACAAAATTAATGACCTTTTTCACGAGTTTTACTATTTTTGGCGAATTTCGTAATCATATGGTGATATAAAAAAATTTTTGTACCTTGAATTTCGAACTAACAGGGTTCCACATAAGTCAAAATGTTTTTTGGGTCCCTTGTATTTCGAATTAATGAGTTTTTACTGTATTGTATTATTACCAAAACAATTTGGCTGCCCGTTATTAAGACGCCATTGGAAAAGTAAAGCTCATTTTTGTAATGTCTATGCCAAAATTAATTTGCTTTCAAAAATGTCCAGTGTAGTACATTCATTCTTCTTAGTAACTATGTTTTGGGACATACCTACATGGTCTAATTTGATGAGCATTTCGTACACTGAAACTGGTGTTTCTAGACAAGAAACAGGATTTAATTTAATCAATTGGATAATGGGTGAAATAATAAAAATTTAATGGTTTTCAAATATAATTTATGTGAATATTGCACAAAATCCCATGAGGTCCACAAAATTCCATCGTGTGAATAATGAAACATTAAAAAATCAATTGGTACAGTTCAGTTCAAAAGTAAACACTTACACATAAAATATGTCTAACAATTCAAAACATAACACAAACATCTTACAAATAGGCAACCAAAATTTTCCACAAGAGCTTTCAAAATTTGTACCCAAAATTAACTCCCATTTCGTCATCATTATTTATTATGAATTGTTTTTCATAAACATGTACCTACTCCAAAAATAAACAAATATTTCGGGATCACATAGAGCCTTGTTGATTCAAAATTATGAATAATTATGATCTACTTTTAAATCTTAGACCAATGAATGAATGTAAAAATACCCGAGTGTACGTAATTCAAAATCTTTGTGTTTATTTTTTTTAATTGCTGCAACATAAAATCATGTTAATATTTTCTTCTTGAGTACACAGCCAAAATAAAGTTACTCATATTTTTTGAGGCCTTGAATAGTTTAGCTATAGTTTTTAGAACAAATTGCGATCCTTGGAACAACAATGTTAGAGTTTTTGGTCAAAATTGACTTTTTTGTATCAATTTTGATACAAAAGAAAATTTTCTGAACATAATTTTATCATTAAAAGTGTGTTAACAAAACATGTTCAATTTTCTAGAAGCTTAGGAGACATATAACCAGAAAATAATGTTATATTCTAGTAGAACTTGTAACATTTTTTTTAATACAACTTTTGATTTGAATACAGACAAAAGTAGACATTGAATATTGTGAATTAG
The DNA here is from genome assembly GCA_016648135.1 of Agrypnia vestita. Taxonomy (NCBI): domain Eukaryota; kingdom Metazoa; phylum Arthropoda; class Insecta; order Trichoptera; family Phryganeidae; genus Agrypnia; species Agrypnia vestita. The sequence goes on along the minus strand of JADDOH010005239.1, from coordinate 95,575 downwards.
GTTATGTAACGTGCCAGTGACAGCAACATTTTGTGAACCAAAATCCGCTGAATAAATTGAAGAATTAATATTCAAAACACTCAGATTGATGTAAATATCAAATGATACCATGTTGTTTCTCAAAATGTTAAAACAAGCATTCTACTTTGAATTGAAATGTAATTATTATTTCAAAATAAAGTCACTCTTTTTTTTGCACTTCAACAGTTCACGATGCCCAATTATAGAAGTGAAACACATCACAAAACACCCAGAATTGAGTAAATCACATAGATTAATTGTAACCTCGCCAGGAACTCTGGGTGTGAGAAGCCAGTGTCATGCCGCCGTTGTTATTATATCTCTGAATAATGTTTAAATGGCATATTTTAAAGAAATTTTAGTTACCTTAGCCTACGAAGGCTTCAATTTTAACATATTTCTCATTTTTGGTCCTTTGAATTTGAATCAACATGGTTTAACACATCAGCAAAACTTAAATAATACCTCAAAGAATTTAATGTGAATACGTATGTAGATACTTAAACATATTTTGGAACAAATGTGATTTAAGGATGGAATAATATTGCATTAGCAATGTGAAAGGATTATTAATTTGTTTCCTTGGACTCTCTTTGAAAATTTTCTGTTTTATGTAGGCCTTTTTCTAAAGTAAAATTCAGTTTACATCATTTTAATGACATATTTATTGAAGAAAAATGCTGTTTGTAGTAGGTGGTGACCTTTTAAAATTATTTCAACTGCTTAACCATTTGCATTCCCTCGGCCGCAATATTTTTTTATAAACATAATAATTTAATAATAAACAATACATAATAATTTTTCTCAAAAAGGATCCTAATACCTATTAGCGCAGGATAAACACGTTACAGGTCGTTTGACTAAAGCTGGCATGTACACATATTTCCCGCCCTGTCACCCGCGCAAGCGCACGGGGTGACGTCGCACTGCATACGGATCTCGAAAAATCTCTGTCTCTCTCGCACGCGGTCAGGCTTATGAGCGTGACAGAGACTGTTATTGTTTTGTTTTTACTACTATCTACTATATACTACACCCAATCGACTCAAAGATTTTAAAAACGGAGGTTTAATATAACAACCCTTTGATAAAAGTAGATTATGTGGCAATTAAAACAAACATTCATCCATCATTCATCTGCATTAATCCGTATTCTGAACTAACTAATGATGCTATTTCCTGTATCTTGACAGATATTACATAACATTGTGACGCCGCGCCATTTTTTTGACGTTTTATGTTTGACAGTTTGAAATGAATGAATTCAATCAATTAGAAAGCTCATTATTCATAATTGTGAATAACTTAAGTTTGGTTTACGCGATAGAGCTTTCTGATTGATTGAATTCATTAATTTCAAACATGTCAAACTTAAAACATCGAAATTGGCGGCAATACAATATTATACATACCTGTCAAGATTGGGATAAAGATTTGACATCTCAATGTTGCTATTTTCAGAATAGCACGGATTGTTATACTAAGTGCCTTTAAAAAACATTGCATTTTTAATTGGTTAAAATAACATAAAATGATTTTTTTAATACATGCTGTATAATAAAATTGCATTGGCGGGAAATCTGTGTAAGTGCCAGTTTTAGATAACGTAGCTGTACATTGGTTCCATACATTTATTGCTGTTATTCGAATGCATACATCGTCAAATATTTATCATGCAGTTTCAATTGATAAATTGATTCAGTTTATATTTTTGTGACATAATAAAATGGATATAAATTTAGAACTAAGTGTGAGTGAATTCCATTTTAGTTTGAATTATGTTTGACAAGTTGAGTTTGTTTTAATATACATTCTGATAAGAACTATGAAAACTTGTCGGAAATAAGTGACAATCCGAGTTCTAGTGATGAATTCAGGTTTCATCAGCCATAACAAATTAATAGTGGGTGTCCTCGATACATGAAGTAGTTTAGGTGTTTCAGATGAATGGGTGGAAATGCAGAATTTGCTACCTTTACATTTAAAAAAATATATAAATACAATCAGACATTTTTGCTGGTATGTTACATAATAATATAAAATAGCCTGGAATGCAAAGGGTTAATAAACAGCCGCTATTTAATCTCAAGCCGAGATCATTACGTAATTAAAAGCAGAGATCAGATAGTATTTGGATTTTTAGAAGATACTAATCGTATAATATGTCAATTTAAGCTCACTCGAGTGCTGGTTGGTTTATTTTTATTATTTAAAGCCTAATTTCTTTTTGTCATGGTAAATTCTTGGACGGTATGAATTCAATATTAACAATATACTTATTTCAAGAGTGAAAAATTGTTAAATTATCAAATAAAACAATTGGAACATATTATGTATATTACAAGTGCTTAAATAATTGTTGCAATTTATAAAGTTAAATCTATTTTGAAAATTTCATCTAATGAACAACACTTTCCGTAGCAATGATAAACTCTTTCCCTGCCCTCCTGCAAGAATAGTTTTATCTTTTGAGATTTAAATTTCTGTTCTTGAAATATTTAAAATTAATAAATTAAAATTTTCCAAAGGGCTGTCCTATATAAACTTGCAGATTTCTTAGGAAAAGATGTGTAAATTTTAGGGCAGAGAAAGGGTTAACAATATTCATAGAATGCAATTATTGACTCTTAATATATATAATATAAAACATTAAATAAATAATGTATGTGTAGTATGTTTAATAATTAAAAATCTAGTCTTTACAAGTTTAAACAATGAATTTCATACAACTAATGAATACTTATACATATTTAAAATAAATAAAGCTAAAACAGAAAAATCACAAATTAAAAATCGTTTAACAGTCAAAAGTATTATGACAATGTATTATATGAATGACTTGAAACTAAATTATTGATAATCTATTTGCCACCTATGAAATTATAATGTAGAAAAATTTTTTTTCTCAAAAATAATTGAAAAATACAGGTATATTTCACAGCCCGGACACTGCTAGCTTAAATGATACATTTTGATCTAAAGTATATTTTGTTAAAAATTAAAAACATTTTAATATGACATATTATATTCTTTTTTATAAAAATTCATTCTCAAAGAAATGTATAGGGTTATTAAAAAACCATAGCAATATCATTAATGATATATGTAAGTATTCAAAACAATCAGTAAAATTGTGATAAAATCAGAATAAATAACTAAAATTACACTTCTTTTGTACATTGTGTCTAGAGGGCATTAGAAACTCTGAAGAAAAAAATATGTATATAAATTACGTAGCAACTTGTGGTAAAGCAATAAATTTAAAATCTACTCGCCAAGATGTAAATATTCAACTACGCTATAAACGTTTTCAAGGGTGATTCATACCTTCATAAGCAACCATATTATCATATTAATTATACTATTAACTGTGACAAACACTTTTATCACAAAAATGTATCGATTGCACTAATAAATAAAGAATTATAAAATCATACAACACTTTTTATAATCACGAAACATACACTCAACAATTTATTTTCTTCCTAATATCATTACATATCTACAATAGAAAATTCCATCTTTCAGTATGACTACTACATTATCAATCAAAACAATAATATTACAGATTTTTAAACAGGGTTCAAATAAAAAATTAATATTTTATTTATGACTTTTACTTTGAGAAACGAAAAACATCGCAGTTTAAAAAGATCACGACAATATTTACATTTTCCTTACAGTTTTATATTTTATTATCTGACAGTTTTACTCTCGTGTATTGATTATGTTTTGTATGTAGTGTGAATACCCCATTTTTGAACACTTCCTGAATACTTATCATATAAAATTTTTAGATTTCACTAAAAATTTTGGCAAATCGAATTTACCTGGTACTTTGATCATAAGTTAATGTGGTGTTCTAGTCTAGATGACCCGAGCATTTCTCAATTAGAAATATGTATACATTATTCTATATTATACCGACAAAGACATCTCACATCGATGGACATCTTTCATAATTTTTATTTGAAATTTCTAGTTTACAACCGTATCTATTCACGATAGAAATTCATTTTACCAATCTTTTCTATGTTCCTTATTATGAAATTCTTGTATACCAAAATATCCCATTACAATATCATTCCTTACGCCAATTCTACTTTGGCTGTGGAGAACCCTCAAATCATTTTAAGATAAAGATTAAAGGTACAATGTATATCCGAAACAGTATGTAATAATATCTTTAACATTGAGTGTACACATTCTAATATTCATCATCATAGTATAAAGACGTCATCGCTAATATAAGGACTGAAAGTCAACTTGGATAAATTAACATAATAAATTTTCTATATTGGTTAAAACAAACGTCTACCTCTGTACTCTTTAATATTTAATATGATGCTTATTTTGGAAACCAAAATTTCAGTTGTCTTTTTATAAATATCTTGTAAATATTTTATTGTTAACACTGTGTCGACTTTTACCTTGATTATTGATTATGATATATATACAATTCTATTTTAAATGCTGATGTGCTAGAAAACCAATATGCTTAGAATAAAATATTAAAAATAATACAAAACTGTCATTTTTACTAATTTGAAATTATTTAAGACGTTGTGTAACATTTGCGAGAGCCACAGCGAATGCTTGTAAAGCAGAGAAAGGGTATTGAAAATCGAGGGTGTACGCATTTCCATCGATTCGTCCAAACTGCATAACCTGTAAAAATATTTATATAAATTAGTGCTGTAGATACTGTCAGGTTGCCTGCTCAAATGTTTTATTTAGCTAGATAGTCGATAGTACAGTAAAACCTTGTTAATTGAAACCCCGATAATTTGAAATTTGCGGTAATTCGAAATTTTTAAAACCCAAAGTCCCAAAATGTTAATTTCATAGTAGATTAACTCCGATAAGTCGAAAACCCCGGTAAAATAATTTTTAGCCCCTTGTACCATAAATCAATATATTTCAAGTCGCATAATTTGAATTTTTAACAAGTTATATTTAACACTCATATTTATAACGACGTCATTTATTGGCACACTTCATACTTTGGAATTTTTATTTTAAAATAATAATTAAGTTGTTTTTAATAAAAAACTAACTTTTAATTAGTGAGTAAATACTATACGTGTATATGTAAAATATACTTTTTAAAATCATCCCATTATATGAATAAAAAGCGTTTTAAAATCAACAAAAAACTTAAAAATTTCTTGCAAATTAAAAGCATCATAACTTTATTAATATTGAACATTTCTTAATTATCTTAGTACGGATTCAAGATAATGAAGTAAACTTTACATGTATAAAAAAACATATGCGTATAAATAAATATTCATTAAAAGTTTGTCTCGTCTAGGACACTAAAAACGATTTTTTGGCCGCGGCATGTCGAGTAATGCTTATACTTTCTTAGTTATTGTAAATAATTTTATATAAGGACGAAGGTTCTATCTAAGTTATTGTCCTAAAAAATTTCAGTATAGAATATACATTCTGACATAAATGAATAGTAAAAACCCACATTATCGTAAAAAAATGCTGAAATTTGCATTTGCAGTGAATGTCTGCCCTAAAAAATTTAACAAAATATCTTTTATATATGATAATAAATGAAAATGAATTATATATAATAAATATATTCACTTATTCTTTTGTAATAAACTTATTCACAACAAATATTGGAATGTTCCGAGCGTAGTTACATCCTTAAAATGAAAAATAAGTATATAGGCTGTTGTTTATGATAAGCAGGGATGTGTACCAACATTATAAATATCATAAAAAGATCCCTTCTTAAGCATGTAAAAATACCCCTTAATTTCTTATTTTAATTAAGTTATGAAAACGCATTATGTATATAATAATAAATGAGTAGCTTGTTGGTCTTGTGGTTAAGACTCTCGCCTCGTGACCCAAAGGTTGCGGGTTCGAACCTCACTCCAGACCAGCAAGTTAGTCCTATTTTCATAGCACAAGCGTTTAGCTTAGTTTGAAAATAGTAAGAATATTGATGTGACACGTATTCCGTGTTCGTATCTCTATTTTATTTAAGAAAAAAAAAAAAAATAAAAATGAATGGAGCAAATGTTGAATTTTGTACCTGTTTTCCTCTGAACTCAATTTGGAAGTTCTTTGCCGATTCTTGGGTTACTCTGCCTCCAAAATCTAGCTGGTAAACTTGGCTGCTTTCATTCCACATTGGAGCCTTGTTGTGCATTACAAATTCTCTCCTTACCGGTGCCGTCGGTTGGGATGCACAGATTCCCCCGCTGCCCATTGGCTCAATCTTACCACGCTTCAACTGCAAAATGCATGTTTGTAAGCATTTTTATTGTAATATAATATTTTTATGGCAAAAGATTTTCGACTGTAAAGGATATAAATATACTAGGTGTACCCAAAAAAAAAAAAATTTAACTTTTTATCTGTTTTTTAACCATCCATGCCATATTGATTGCACATCTGTTTGTTGGAAGTATTTTTTTCATTCTCTCCGAAAATATTCCACACATAAAACTATGCTAAAAAGGGCAGTTACAATGGTGCAATTTTTTTTCCTAAAATAAATATTTTCACACAGTAATTATGTTATTTGAGTTTAACCAAAAAAATTGAGCAATTATAGCAACACAGTGTGTTCATAGATGCAAAAACGGTTTACGAACTTTAAAATTAGGAGATTTTAGTAATGCAGTCAAACCTCGAAGTGTAAAACCTGAAATTTTCATTGAACATTGAATTACCACAGAAATTGAGATCAATCCAAAGACATCAATTAAAAAATTAGCCAAGAAGACTGGTTTTCATAGTCCAGTGTTCGAAGATCCATTAAAAATTCGTGTAGGTATAGAAACACGATTTATGGAAATCACGTAAATTAAATTAAGGAATAAAGTGACACGCAAACTTAAGTTAAAATGCAGGTAGCAGATGGTGGAGGAAGGTCACGTCTATCGATGGAGAATAATTTTTAGCATTATGTTAAAATATTTTATTTTTTGTGGGTACATTTAATATTTCCACTGGCCAGTAATATGTATACAGCAGAACCTCAGCAAGCAGCGCAAGACAGGGGAATATAGAAGCACCTACTAGGAAAAGGGGATGAAGATGATGATGATGAAGAAAACTACATAGCGGTGCCTTAATATGAGCATTAATTGTAATACCTTCTGTCTTAGCTGGGCTTTCTGGAATGTTTCAAGGTCTCTGTAGTTTTTGCCGTTTACAACATCATCGCCGGAAAATGTTCCCAATTCATCATCTGAGCTTTCTTGGTTTTTACTTTTGTTTCTTCGTCGATTCAACAGAGGAGAATTCAAAAAGTTTTTTCTGCAAATTAAATTATATACATTATTTTGTGAAACATTTTCGCCAAATTTATACCCATTCCGTACTTTGGGTATTTTCTTACATCAAAATAGAATCATTAAAATTGAGTATGTGTAGAAAACTTCGTGAGTTTTCATTACTACAAAATGAGAAATTGGTGATTTTATCCTTAATTACCTGATGGGAGAAGCTGATGCAGTTCTCTTATTCTTTTTGGACGGGGCAGGACTAGCTGGTGATGACCGGGGTAATCTCGGGCGTGCAGCCGGTGAGGAGGGAGGAGTTCCTCCTGTGCCGGATGCCCCGCTTCCTCTCTCCCTCATACGGTGAAGCAGCTGTTCTAATGTTGCTAGTGCCGCTCCTGAAATAGAATTTCCGGCCCTCTGTTCTACGGGACTCGGTGTTGCAGCACGCTCTGTGAAAAGGAAAGTATTTAAACTAAAAAAGCATGTTTAAAGGCCATATCAACAGCATTCTGGGACACGATAAGATAATTATCAGTACCCTGTACTCGTATGTGTATTGAGATTGATATATGGGCACAAACATTTAATAAAACTGTAGACATCTACAACTTCTGAATAGTTAGACAAAAAAAAAGCATTCAGTTCCAAAATTTTTTTTTTTTTTATATTCTGCTTTATGAAATGACATTTGATATACAACAAGCGTGAAGTGAGGTGCGAGACAGCAAATTTTTGAAACACTGAGTACACAACGATTTTAAAAGCTGAGTTATTTCTAGAAAAGAGCATAATCCATATAGAGATAACAAGTTGAAAATCTCAATCATGGAATATCAAACTAAAAATCTCATCTGTGGAAAAGTATTAGAGTTTCAATGGTCTCCCTGTACATGTTAGAAATATTACGAAGTTGCTTCAAATATCAAAAATAATTACCTATTTCAATTTCGCTGTTAATGCTTCCATCATTTATTAGACGAGGGCTAGAACTCCGACTCTTATCTGATCCCGGTGAATGTCTGTCTCTAAATAACCCTTTTGATTTTTTTGTCGGCGTATTACAAGCGCTTGATGTTGAACAAGCACTACAGATGTATGATTCCGCGCTTGAACTCTCATTGACTGGCATCGAATGTGTGTTGGAAGATGGAGTGACACATTTACACGATTCGCAGACAGGCAAATCCCTTCTCTTCTTTCTATTCATTATTGGGGTTTTAGAATTTGTAAAAAAGCTTAATTTAGTACATTCTTTCACATTTTTGGATGGGGTGTTCACATTTATTTCAACCTTTTCGTTGGATGTATTTACTTGTTTAATACTTTCAATGGTTTCATACTCATTTTCCATGCATGGTGACTTTATAGATTCTTCGATACTGGCCGGTAATGTAGTCGCATCATTCGGCGCATGGGTAATAAAAAACATTTCACTAGAATCTAAACTTTTAGATTTGCCGCAGCTTTTAAGATGTGGGGTTTTCGTACAGCCATTACTTATTGTCTTTGAATCTAGCTTTAAATTTAATTGCGGATTTGCATTATTTTGTTTTCTAAAATTTCTTTTGTTGATATTGTTTTTATTTTTTTTGTTTACTAAAACCAGACGTTTGGGGGCATCCTTTCGAAGCATAGCTAATGTCACTTCACAAGGAACCAACTGAGAGTTGACTACGTCCAGATACCCTACACTACAACTTCTTATCATCGTATCAGAGACGGGAGCACTGGTGATCGGGACACCCACCGGAGTAATTGGAACTGTGGTAGATCTGTCATTAGAATTGTTTTCTAACAACGTTTCGGATGATAAGTTAATGTTTCCTTCTTCGTCAATGTATTTTAAATCGTCCTTTTTATTTTCACAGTTAGGTGAGGAGAGCTTGTCCTTTCTTGTGCAGTATTTGAACATTGTCGAATGTGGTTCGTTATGAATGTTGTGCATCAAATTGGTACCCCTCTGCGAATGAACACTGGCTTGGGTTAACATCGATTCCGTTCTGTGCCCATTATGAAGTCTGTTAGTAACCGCTTCCATATGAGAATCCATTTTCTTAATAAGAACCTGGAAAGTAACAATATTTTTGTTTATGTTATTACCAACAACATCATTTTTCAGAACTCAATTGCTATTGATAATTATAACAAATCTAGGTAAATAACTTTGATTATAATTACTATTATTCAAAATAACTAGGAAAAATTCACAGAATTCACAAATAAAATTTGATTTAATAAGAAATACATAATATGTTCTACTCAAAGGATATTTTGAAACATTGTAATCATAAAGATGATTATTTATTAAATTAAATTATAAAAATATTAAAATTATAAAAAATATTAAAATTATAAAAATTTTTTTTAAAAATTAAAGAATAAATGAGGAGTATAAAAGCAAAGGTAGCAATATCCAAAAAAAAATGTTTTGAATGCGGTCACCCAGAAAGTTTCACGTGATAAAATGATCGCTTCATGTTAAAGTGAGTATTGAAGTCGATTTTAGACCAAAACATCATAGCAAATACAGTGATATCAATTATGTAAACAGCAAAAGCAGCAATGTCCACTATTTGGTAGCAAATACAGCAATATCCATATTAAAAGTGACATTTATTTATACATAAACGGAAAATTAAGGTGATATTTGTTTTTAAAAACTTATTTCAGATAATAATAATGCATTTATTTATTCCAGCATAACCAAGTTAGGTGTGCGCCATATAAATGTACAAATACTTTTCAAAAATTATACATACTAAAACATAAGTATCAAAAGCTGTATATAGGTTTCATAGATTTCTGAGAAATTTCCTTTGGTTTCTTGTGTTCATATCAGGAAAACCTCAGTGGGATATTGTTGCTTTTGCTTTTAAACCCCTCAAATATGATCACTAAAAATAGGGAAAAAATAATGTTAGCATCTTCTATGTGGATTGTTGAAGTTTAATCAGTAAAGCTTTCTGCCAGCAATATAAATACTACATTTTTTCAACAGATTTTTTCTGTACCTATATCTTTCAAAGTGGTTTATCTAAATTTGGTTTACATTGTTATACAGTTATTATGTTTTAACATACCTGTCTGCTGTGATCCAAACTTAGATGAAAGGTAGATTGATGATTGTGAGATTCTACCGTAGACATGTTAGATTTGACCTGTTGCACATTTTGTGAAAAGTCTGCTCCGGAACTGTGGTAGGACATCATAGTCTGCGCAGGTGGCCGATCAAAGATAATATCACTGGGAGCCACAGCGTTCTTGGGGGATTGGAGAGTAGGCACAGAGCCCTCGCAACACAGAGGGGATATGGCATGTCGACCGGGACAATGCGAAGAGCTGCTTCTCTGCGAACCTGATGATGGTCCGCTTCTCCCGAGTCCGCACCCAGGACTGTAACTATTGCTACCAATAGGACTCGAATGATTTCTGACATTATTGCTGGTGTATTGCTGAGTTGGTACAGATTGGGAAGAATCATTATTTTCCCTTATTTGATTTCTATTGTATCCACTTTGTGCCACATTTATCTGTTCTCTACTCTGATTTCTACTAGAGATATTACCATTGCTGTTGTTCGTTCTCAACGACTCGCAGAAATTGACCATTTCTGATAAATCAATGTAAGGAAATTCATCTTCGTAAGATTCGGCTCTTGCAAGGGCGGGTATTCCATTATTGTTATTGTTCCCACTACTGGTTGTTTCATTCTGTGTAGAAGAGTTATGATTAAGCAAAGACGACTTTGCACGAGCCAGAATGTTTCCTCGTGGAGACATGGGAGCTATTACAGATGCCACATCAGTGTTGGAATGCTTTACTTTATGGACGGGAGTAGACTGCTCTCCCGCTGAGTGGAAAACTTCTTCTTCGTCTTCAGAAAAAATATTTGGGTTGAAATTTGGATCAGGGCCCGTGGGAAGATTATCCCTCAATTCAGTCATAACAAGCGTCATTTGTCTCGGTTGCAGATGAAGTAGTGATGTCTTGTAAGTGACCTGTCCGAGATTAGCGGGAATATTTTTTGCCAAGCCATGAATTTTGAATTTTGTTCCCCAAATATTTGATGTTACTTCCACCAAAGGAATACCCTGCAAAAGTATTGAATTTTAGAATTAAAATACTATTCAACAATAAATAAATATAAATTATACCTACAATTTTTTTATTAACAATGTAAATATTGCTTGCTCAGCCAAAACACAAATTAAAAAACTAACCCATAAAAACCAAGTTTTTACAATACTCCCTTTCGCTTTGAATCAGGTTTCGTGTCTATACAAACGTCGGGCTAATTACTCATATAGAATGATTCCAATTTGAAAAAAAAACATTAAAATTTCTAAAAATCCAAAATTATACTATAATTATTAATTTTTTTTAAATGAAAATTTGTTATATTATTTTTATCATCGCCACGAGTCTACCTGCAAAGTTTCAGCTCGATTTGATCACGGGAAAAAAGGGTTAAAAATCGATCCAAAGTTTTTTCGTCAGACAAGCAAGCAAGCAGACGCTACGAGTTAAAAGAAAGGGAGTAAAAAGAATATATTCAAAACAATTTAACAGAAATTAAGAGTGACGGTGCAAAGTTCCACCCACTCATTTACCCTTATTACCGACAACTTAATAAGCACTTAATAAGGATAAACACACTTATCCTCCTCGTACTCAAAGGATAATCATAATTGGTCTGTTAATTCATCTTTAACAACAAAATTTTTACAGTTCTTAAAATATTCCAAATTTGGGATTCAACATAGCACTAGTAATATCTATTGATGGTGAGCTTAACTAATTTGTAAAAAGATCACTGTATCTTTTGGCGCTGTCCAAACATTGATCTGAGAGATTTTTTCCAACTGTCGATCTGTCTCCTATAGGCTTCACTGAGGTTATTGTTCACACTGTTTCAATGCTTCAACTGCACAAATATTTTAATAATAAATATCTTAAGCACTCAATTACAAAGAAACATTTCACTGCTTACCTCTGGTAGTGAATCAACATATCCAAGCTCGTCAACACTCTCAGAAACATCTTTTTCTCCAATGGGTTGACTTCTTGCACTCCGATGACGACTTTTTTTCTTCCTTTGAAGTCTTGGTGAGCCGCTGCACCCTTTAAATATTAATTGGTCAGTCATGTAAAACAGTTCATGTAAAACTATAATCGTATATATTTTTAAATTAAAAATAAATATTTCTATTTCTGATAGTGTCATTTCCACGAAGGAAGCACAGGAGTGACCCTTTAATTGTTTTAAGACTTTAAGACCAGACATGCCATGATACATAAGTTGAACTTTTTGTTAGAAAAGAATTTACTCAGTGACAGTTAAAAAGAAGAAGGTCAACAATATTTTTTTCTGCAATATTCCAATCATGATTTTGAATAATTCCAAAATTATTTCCACAGATAAAGTCCTAGCATCCTTTATAAAAAATGTTTTTGCTAAATAAAGTACCTACTTACCGATGGGATCAATAATTTTATTTGTCAGATTGCTACAGGTAAATTTACCGATGGTTTTCATTTAGAAAATAATAGATTAGATTGAAAACAATGTAAAACCTTTTATCACTTCAAATTTTTCTTATTAAAAATATTAATCATACCCTCAGACCACCAAAATATATTGAAGGTCTCTATGTATAATGTTGAATCTCGAAAATCGTTTCGCTATCTTAAAGCATTTGATTTGCTCTATATTTTCAGATAATCCAAAAAAGTTTTTTTATATAAGTAGGTAAGTTAGAGTAGATTGGTTGTTTAAGATAGAAAAATGAAAAAATAATTTTTGTGACCGTCGAAATAGACATGAACTAATGGATATTTCCTGATTTGCATTTTAGTTCCACTACGTTTGACTTGTTTAAAAAAATTTCTACGAGCTTGTAAATTTTGAAACAATTATGAAAAAATCAAACTAAGTAGGTACTCCTTAAAAGTAATGTCTTAGTAAATAATTGCGCTTTATTACAAAATGACATTTTTACTTAAAGGGACTCGGTTTAAAAGGAAATTTACATATTTAAAAAAAAAAGTCTTTTCTTAAAAATATGTTTTGCTTAATTAAATTATGCAATAATAAATACTTTAACTGGGTTATAAATGTTCCTTAAATATATCCGAGGGGAACATACTATCACTATTCCCCAGTCCTCTGGACTAAAGAAAAGGTTTAGGTTGTTCAACTCTGCACAATTTAATAATTTGTGATCATTTAGCCATTTTCATAACACAATTAGGTATTAGGCAAATTATATTATTTAAAATTAATAACCACTTATTCACAAAATATTTTTTACTAACCTTCATCCTTGTCAGTATCTGATGTGTCGGACATTACATAAGAGGGGGGATGATGTGACGATGAGCTGGAGTGACTGTGGGCGGAGGAATTTCCACTACTGCTGGAACTGCTAACTACATCACCGGATGATTTAATCCGGAACCAGTGAATGTCATCAGAATCAGCACCTGTAAAAAATTTATGGCTGTGTGATACCTATATCTAGTAAAACATTTTGCTGTGATTTGTACATACCAGACCATATTTGATTAATTGTTAAGTGTAAGAAAATATAAAGACACTGTGAACGCACACAATTTCGTTTAGCTGTGAAATATTCGTAAGTGCGGGCAGTAGATGTATATGGTGCAAGTATTTCTACTTGAGAAAAATGCATGATTTTTTTTTGTTATTGCATGACAGATTGCTACATTTACCATGTAATTCATGAGTTGAATACCTTACATGGAAGTGATCTTCTATTTGATGCTTTTAATGCTCTCATTAAATATATCAACACGATCGCTCAGTTAGTTTAAAAATGCACATAACGCATGGTGTGCCTATTCATTATATTCCATTCTACATTTTGGGAATTGGAATAATGTTTGACATTGATTACACAAATAGTTGTTATTTTGTTATTCTCCTTTGTGGTTATATGTGCACTGTTAAGTTTGCATGCATACGTACAAACAGAATATTTTCTTTAAATCTGAGGGAAATTAAAATTGCCCTTTACATAAGTTAAAATTTTAAAATCAAATACCTTCAGATTGTGGATCAAATATCACAAATTCTGGTCGTATCTTGCTAATCCTCCTCCCCTTCAGCAGTGGCACCAGTCCTCCGAGGTGCTCCAAGTACAAGGTATAGCTCACCCCTGCGCCTGCTCCTCCGCTGCCACCCCCCGACCCGTTGACCACATTCCCCGCCACCCCGTCTCCACTGCGCCTCAGCATGGTGCAGTGAAGCCGTCCGACTCTGGCCGCTCGACTTACAAAATCTCTCACGGCAGTAGCCTCCGGAACACAGCACTGGAGAAATGGAAACTATTTAAGATCGTTATGAAGTTGTATGGAAGAAGATATGGGTGTCAACACTCAATCATCATTCTCCCTTACAATTTATTTACAAAGCATTAAAAATGAATATGATATAATGTAAATAAACCTATCCATGTCACTTATTTACATCCTAAATGTATTTCTGACATTATAGGACAGAGAATAGGCCGAATTAACCATATCCACCCCATATTTATCCCGTATTTCTTACATATTCTAAATAGGCAGTATTTTTTATGTGTTATATATACGTATATTCTATTAAGAACACGACAGATATTAAAAAAATGTACACAAAATACCAATAAATCTAAAAATGACCTGTTTGTTAGTTATATACAAAATTTTTCGCAGGAACGGTCAATATGTGTTAACAAATACTATAGGTCAACTGCCAAAGGTTTTGTATGACTCATGTGAAAATAATTCTTAACTTGTATTTCACTCTCATGTGCACTACCATAGGCTCCGTATAAAAGAAGTAGACAGATGATAACAGAATGAGATGAGTCTTACCTAAGAGACCTTGCCTCATGGATAATTTAAAAATATTTGTGTACAATAACTACAGCATAAATATTCAAACACAACTATATATAGATATCATCTGTGTCGCTGTCGTCATTCTGTAAATTTATAATCAATGGTGGTGATTAATCTCCTAAAATAGCATCTTCTAGGACTGTCTCTTGCAGCTTTTCGGCGTGTTTTACGCACTTCACCCAATCTTCATGAGTGCATACGCAGGTAGCAAATTGTCAACAGAGCATTTACAGCGTTGCGCATCCCTACCGTTTTTGTGATTCATGGTCGCAGTCTTCAGTTTGTTTGGGCCCGACTATAGCTCTGTTACATCCTGTATTTAACATGCAATCACTTTTATAAACGCTAGCTAGGTATATTAGAAAAACCTCAAAATTTTTAAAATTTCTTTGGTGAGCCATTGTAAGTAGGGGTATTATTTTTTAAATTATCTAACAGTAAAAATATAATTGCTTGAAATGATATTGCCAATCTCATTGGACAGAATAATGTATAGTTTGGTTGGCCATGGTTGGCATGGTACTTACTGAAATAGTGTGCGTGAAAAGACTGGCCACAAGTCCCGCCAGCCTCGGTGGCAGGGGGAGATGGGCAAGGTGAGCTTGGCGCCGTAGGGCAGAGCGGACTCTGAGTCTGGCCAACAGCTGCAAGGAACCAACGCGACGCCAAGCACGAGCCACTTGTACTCCAGAACCAGTCGCTACAAACACTCGGCGATCATTATGGCCCCACGTCATTGCGGATACTGGCATCTGAAGATAAACATTTTATCAGTCAAGTTATTCTTCAAATATTCTTAACTTAAATTAATCTCTTCTGATTTGGGTAATCCATTAACCTTTCCATACACTGATATAAACCCAGTGTACACGTAGACTTTTGCGACTTTTAAGTAGGATAAATATGAATATTTAACATTAATTACTTATAGTAATCCTTAATATAACAATTGATATTCGAGAGACTCAGATGAATATAAGATCATTAACAAAACTATCAAAAAGGAAATTAGAAAAGATATTAGAAGCTATAACACAAAAATAATTTCGCAAACAATAGAAACTAATAAAAATATTAAAGTCTTAAAATGGATAAAATCTCATGGATACCATAACGTAACTAAAATAAAAGATGAAAATGGAATTATTGTAAGAGACAAGGAATCTATATAAAAAAAAATTTTGGTCCTGCACAATATTAAAATATCTACATATATGTTAATATCAATTTTATGCTTGGCATGTTTTTATAGAACACAAATGGATAATTCGTACTTGATGTAAATATACAACCAAAAAAATTGATTTTACACTATTTATTTCAAAGACAATTGCCAGAAAATATTTTTTTGCTTGTGGATTATTTCTATCTCAGATACATCTGCAATCTTCATTGTAATATATCTTCATTTTAAATCTATAATTTTTAGAATAAATTTACCTGAGTGCTTGGAATGGCTGTAGTGTAGAGGAGGATCCCCGTGTCTGAGTAAAACTTTACAATGTTATTAAATACTGGCGAGTCTTGAAGCTTTCCATCACTTTCCAAAAGTGCGCCCGCCACGGCCAGAAGCTCCCTGGAGTTGGACCATTCCATTGCCATGTGCCGACCATCAAATTCAGTGTGAATATGAACAGGCGATACATCGTCATAATTCTTCAAAAGGTAAATGTGACCATTTTGAAAACTGACTGCTAAAACAAATGTTCTCTCTGCTGCGTTAGCCACCCCTGGTTCCGTGTCTTCTCCTTCCTCCATTTTGAATTTTTCACAACTCCACGCCATGCCTGTTATACCCACCTCTGAACTGAGTTGAACCTGAAATATAGGTTACTTTTTAATTACATACGTCAGCAATAATATGTATTGTTTTTCATGGTACAATCATTTTAATCAGTTTTTCTTAATTTAGCATTATACTTGAGTACTTAGTCATTTTTTATATTCATATTATATTCATACTACCTACATTGGTAGCATGAGAATAAAAGTGATAGAGATGAAATACAAATGTATTACATTACATATTCATAGATGTGAAACATGCCACAAAGGTTTAATATAAAAAGTAATTTATGTTCCTGCAATGTCATATAAATATTACATTACTATGCTTAAATTGTCATTTAAGAGATATTAAATATTAAAAAAAAACACAAATGTAAGAGTTAAGTATGAAATTGTATATCATGTCTCATAAGACTTTTTTTTTTAAATATGGGTGAAATTTACTGCTCTTCACAAACATAAGATATTTTTAAAGTTTTTTCAGTGTTTTCTTTTTTAATTCTGTAATTCTCAACCATAAATTGACATTGGCATGGGAAATAAAATAATTTTATCTATGCTACCTCTCCTCCCCCCACCAATTTCTTCCCTACTCATACTCCACTGCATCACCTACCACATGCCACACCCTCGCAAACCCAACTAACCACCCTTTCCTGCCATAGTGCTTATGTTATCCGCCATGAAAAGCTACTTCTAGTAACCACTTTACCTAACAAGTTTTCATCTCACCAGGCCTCATGTGAGTATATACTTATATTATGTATAGACCACAGAGTATAAAATTGTACTTGATTTTTAGATGAATTAAGCGAAGCAATTGGGTCACTACGGAAGTATGTCCCCCCTCGAGTATATTTAAGACACATTTAATTAATTCCTCTAGTAAACAAAACAATATATTTTACAACAGAATTACTCTTTTTTAAATTTTACAAAATTTCATTCCAAACCAAGTTTATTCAAGTAAAAACGTCTTTTGTAATAAAGCGTGACTTATTAACAAAGATATTATACTTTTTAAGAGTACTTATTTAGTTTGACTTTTGCACAATTGTCTCAAAATTTATAAGTTCATAGTAATTTTTTGAAACAAGTCAAACATTGGAACCAGACCGTGTACTAATAAATTTACGTTAGTTTATGTCTATATATTTTGGTGGTCGGATAGACGATAATGGACATACTCAAATATACATATGTAGATATAAGATTACTAATTATAATAAGATTACTATTATAAGTTTAATATTATTTTGATTTGATTACCTGAGAAACCATAGCTCCGTGAACGTCCATAACGATTATTTGTCCTGCTGTGGTGCCAAAGTAGACTTGCTGGTCATCTGGGGTCCATATGCCACAGGTTATGGTAGCTTCCAGATTCAGCATGGATGACCAATAGCGCTGACCAGCTACAGAACCAACCAGTACAAATCCATCCTGGAAATGTCATTGCAAAAAAGGTCATAATGTTACTTGTCAAGAAATTAAGAGACCATGCCTGCTTGGGGGTAACAAAAAGGAGAGTTAAAAAAAATGTATCAAAACTATTTAATTATTATTCATATTGATTAAGTACATCTGAATATGTTTATTTCAAGACTTTACATAACAGTTTATGAAAATCTTCTGTGTATAGTTTTCTGGGATATTCTGCCGTGTGTGTGTGACCTCTCTGGCCAACGTTTCGGATCCCATTGCAGGGTCCATCATCAGGGCTGATGTGGATGATGGACCCTGCAATGGGATCCGAAACGTTGGCCAGAGAGGTCACACACACACGGCAGAATATCCCAGAAAACTATACACAGAAGATTCTGAACGGCCGTGAAAACCTAAGGACATTTTTAGTTTATGAAAAAATAATATGTCATGTGAGCATTTGATCAAGTATTTTGAAAAATATCAATTTTTTCTGGTTTGTGTATTCTGGGGTATTATGCCGTGCTATTACGACCTTTCTGGCCGACGTTTCGGATCCCATTGCAGGGTCCATCATCAGGGCTGATATGTTGCTCTCAGCGAGCGAGCGTGACAGCAACATAATTGTACGCGTGCGGCAAGGATATGTATCATAGGATCAATGTACGAAAATCTCTCTTTTCAGCGACCGGTCTTTACCACTGATCAAACAACCGGCCCTCGAGGGGTTCCACCACCCTAAGGCTTCAAAAGACAAAAATAAAAAATTTTGACCTATTTTGAACTATTGCACACATTCGTTTTATTATCATTGTTTATGGCATGGCATACATGGTTAATATTTTTTATTTTCAAATTATTTAAAAAATTTCAAAATGGCGAAATTAGGTACCTATGTGCTGTCCCGCAAAGGTACCTACTTCTCCATGACGCGCGCAGCTGGTGGGGATAATCATGTCGCCTGGGTTTGAGTGAAATAAGAATTTAATTATTTTCTTGTTAAATAATGTAGAATATCGAAAAAAAATTGGCGCAAATGAGAGAAGTTTGAATATAATTTTAAATTAAAAGTTCATAACACGCAAATGGCAAATTTTGTTAAAAAACTGCTACATCGTAGATAATGTTATCAGTAAAATGTGTGCAAAATTTCAGTAAAATCGGCCAGACGGTTTTTGAAGTATTTTGCCCACATGTCTGAAAAAGGAGTTTCGAGAAAAACGCAAAGGAAAATTGAAATCCGTTTAAAAATTTGCCTATCACGCTAGCTTCAAATTGTTATAACTCGGCCGATTTTTGGAATTATCTAATTAGTGTTGACTCAAATTATTCTTAAATCTTCAAGCTATAAGATAATGCAAAAAGATATTTTTTGAAAATGTCAAGGTGGTGTAATCCTTTAAATATAACAAGGGAAACAAATTGTCTACCTGATAGCAAATGAGGGCCATGCGTCCGTCGTGCGACCATGAAAAGTGTGTGACGGGCGTGTTGCGGTCGTTGATGAGTTCAATGCTCCACCTGCCTTCGTATTTTATCCACACAAAAATAACGCCGGAGCTGTCGCACGAGGCTAGCTTTTGATACGGCTCGTTCCACTTCACCAGTATCACCTGAAAATAAATACCCGTTATTAAAGTTGGTCCTCATTAATCATTTTTAATAAAAATAAATTCAGCAGCTCGGTGCTGTACTTGTACGAAAATAATTACTCTAATAACTCATTAATGATTTAGCAAAGTCCCGCCTCTGGTGGAGAAAGTATCCGGAAAATGTGACACTTTATGACAGGGGTGGAAGGCCTAGGGGGAAGACAATATCAAACAAATATACAGAGTATTTTGGTAAAAGGGTGCAAACCTATTTTTTTTTAAAACACATTTTTTAATATTGATGATTACGTGATGATGAGTGTGATATTTCTGGTAAAAGGGATTACCCTGAAAATCACGATTTTTTCTGAAATTTTTTTTAGCGGTGGCCAACATGCGGTGAGCACGGCTCTGAGTATAGTCCGTCCAACTTATCTGGAGAATAAAGGAGGGCGTCCCAATCGTTGTGGTACTGCCCATAGTGTAAAAATTATCTAATTTGTAGGGAATTTTATGCAAATTCGTTTTTTCTTAAACAAGTTATTAAGCAGTATACGACACGATAAAAAACAAAAAATGTAAACTAACGTACAAATAAATTTATCAAAATATACATTCGTAAAATACACAACGTCACAAAATGGCGTTTTTTCAAAATCAAAGAAAAATACCATTTTCAGGAAAAAAACAAACAATAATAATTCTTTTAGGCTGGTGCCACATTACGCAGATCTTCCGCCGCGTTTTTTCCGTTGCGCCAAATCGGCAAAGCAAATAGATCGACCGATCATCCGCGTAGTGTGTTTAATAAGCGCATATTGTATGGAAAGAAATGTAGCGATGTTCCACGACAGAAGAGACGCGGCGGAAGATCCGCGCAGTGTGGCGCCGGTTTTATTCGGTGTCTCATACCTAATTATCATGACCACCATATTTAACTCAGTAACACCTAAGGATATCAATCGGTTTAGGGCCGTTGTATCAACTTGGTTTATAGTAATCTTTCGTTCAAAGCATAGATATTTTGCATTTTCCACCGATCAAACAACTTGCTCTCGTAAAAATCTATGCTTTAAATGAACTATTGCTATAAAGTAAGTTGATGCAACCAGTCTTTAATGTGCATAAATAAAAAAGTTTATTTTTGAAAAAAGATGTTTATACAAACGAACTCGTTAATGAATTTTGTAATAAAAAGTATAAATAATAAAAATTCTATATAAAAAATTATCGAATAAAATATGTTCTAAAACAATTTCTCATCTTACGGCTTCTAATTCAATTTTTTTACTTATCTACCTTGTACTTTTTTTCCGGGTGTAGATATTTTAATGCCCATTTCCATGGCCACTTTACCTTCTTTAACTATTTTGTAAATTGCCGATTCAGAAATACCTGAAGAAATTGTATAATAGTAAATAAAAAACTAAGTATGGGAAAATCATTATAATTGCATGGCAGCATTAACCTGAAGTGGCGGCAATAAGTCTATGAACAAAATCAAACGGTATAATTGGGGCTTTTAGACGTTGTTCCTCTTCAAAAAACGTGTGCATTCTCAAGATTATTTCCCGAATACCGCTTTTAATGGTTTTTGGCATGGTGACAATCTAAAACTATCGAAACAGTCGTGAACCTCTCTGTAAACAAAGTCTGTCAAAGGTCTGTCAGCTGTAGATAATCCAATATGGCGTCGTTAGTTCCAAATTTGGCCATTCTTCAGATAAGGCCCGGTTGTTTCAAGTTCGATCAAAGTAAGCGGTCGATAAAAGCATAGATTTTTACGAAAACGGATCGTCTGATTGGTGGAGAACGTAAAATTTCAGTTTAAACTCTACGCTTACTTTGATCGAATTTGAAACAACCGGGCCTAAGTTAGACGGACTTTAACTGCAGTAAGTGCAGCTGAACGTATCTGTCAGAACTGTGCCTATGCCTGTGCCACCGCTCACGTCAGCCACACACCGCAACGTGCAGGGCCAATACCATATATGTAGATTGGTATTGGCAGGGCAGAACGCAACCAGCTTCCAGTGTGGACTGATTGGCCAAAGCATTTACTCCCTCTCACTCAACACTAAATTAGACAGCAGCATTTATTTCTAATTTTGTTTCCGTTAGTGATGGTATTTTGACCTATTTCACGATAACCGTTATGTGTGATTGATGGGCAATCATCGTTACTAAATAACAGTTATATTTCAGTTACCAATCATCGATACAAACAAATACAAATCTCAAATAATAGGACCACGCGTAACCGGTTAAAATAACGTTTTGACCATCACCAGTTTCTACTGCAAATTCAAGTATTGAAATACAGTGTATTGAAATACAATGTATTGAAAAACAAAAACAAAAGAAACAACTTAAATAAATTCAGTGAAAATCATAGGTACGCATTTATGTTAAATTTACCTTAACTGTTCTTATTGCTTGTTTACACTAACAAATATTATACCTACATAAGCAAGAAACACAGACTTCGCGACATACCTACACGAACACGAGCATAAAGCCGACTTTGGAGGCGAAGAACGAGGTTACAACATAACCCCAAATATCTTATTTTTAAAACTATTTAATAATTAGTAATGATATTGAGCTGGTATTCTTTGTGATTCTCATAAATATCCCAAGTAATAAAACACCCAAATAAAATAAAATAATAATGTGTACCTAATAAGACATTCAAAAGTAGAAGAAAAAAATGTTTTTCCATAGAAAATCGTCAATATTCTATACAATACGCTTACTTCATTCTGCTTGCACGCCTTCTGTCAGTCGTGAGACGTCAAAGTACGATGTTTTCTTAGAAAATGGCGAAAATTTTAGTAGAATCTTGTTATGAAATGTAATTAAAAATATTATAGAATATTTCAAAACATTATACTTCGTTAAAACGCAAATTCGGCTGGGGTTACTTAGTTACCCCGGTCCCGATACTATTTTCGACCTTCCGGTATGCGAAGGTTAAAGTCACACACTGTATTCCTGCCAAGAGCCCAACCATTCTCTCACACAACCTTATTACAACACATTCCCCAAATAGACAAATAATAACATTAAGGACACAAGATCAAATTTAATGTACCTACCTAGTTCTGTTTAATGATAAAATTACTGATAGACATAGGACATTTGAATCCATAAGGGAAAAAAACAACATAATCACGACTACTGCACAAGAAGAAAACATAAAATATGACTTAATTTTAGAAAGAGAACTCAATAAAAAAAAATCAATTAGGTATGTACAATGGAATAAAGTCATACGGTAAACTGCTAGGGAACATTAGGGATGAAAAAAATACGGGGCGTGTAGATAGCTAGAAGCAAAACCTTCACAGGTGAATTGCTGCCTTAATAATGAGTCGAATATATTCAAGCAAACATGACCCAATATCAATAGTTATGGAGATATGCAATGTCAATGTTTGCATTTTTGCAATTTTTCGTAATCGATATGAGTTACTGCAAGGTTAGTTCAACGTTTTGTAAAAAATAGGTCAGAAATATTGAAAAAAATGCAAATTTTGATCTTGTATATCTTCATAACTATTAATATTGAGTAGATCATGGTTGCTTGAACATTTTTGACTCATTATCAAGGCAGGAATCCACTTGAAGAGTTTTTGCTACTAGCTATGAGACACCTTGTATAATAACTTTTAAAAATGAGCGAAAGAAATACGCGATGTTTAAATTTGATTTAAATTAATATATAATTACTGTTAATATTAAAAATATGAAATCTTTGTATTACCTAATTTAAGAATAATTCAATAAAAATATCCGTAAATAATACATTTAATTATATCCAACCTTTTTTGAATCACACTTAAAATGTGGGATAGTCCCTTTTACCAACTCACTCTTTGGAAGTGGAATGAATAATGTGGCACTCTAGTTAAGTACTGAGTGAGATGTGAACTGGACACACTTCACAAACAAACTGAAAAGATTCCAACTAAAGTAAATTTAAACAGAACTTGCCTAGAGACCATTAACTGAATTTAACTAAGTCTAGTCGGAGGCAGGCCTGGATTTACTAAAAATAATTACAGGGTTATTTGGAAAACATTAATAACCTCGCAGGACTATATTACTGCCTTGATTATGAGTCAAAAATGTTCATGCAACTATGACCTAATATCAATAGTTGTAACGATGTGCGACATCAAAGATAGCATTTTTTTTCAATATTTCTAACTTATTTTTTGTAAAACGTTGGACTATCATTCCAGTAACTTATATCGAATATGAGAAATTCATTCAAAACAAGTCAAACAAAATAATAAAAACCTTCCAATTCCAATTGGAAAACATTCCAATTGGAATTTCCGCAGGGTTTTTGTCATTTTATTTAACTTGTATTGAAACGAATGAATTTTTCGTATTCGATATAAGTTACTGTAATGATAGTACAACATTTTGTAAAAAAATAAGTCAGAAATATTGAAAAGAAAAATGCAAACTTTGATATTGCATAATCCTTTCCCATTCCATGCATATTGCTCTGATTATAATTACTTTTTAAATTCAATAGATATTTTTAACACTAA
Source organism: Agrypnia vestita (assembly GCA_016648135.1). Lineage (NCBI taxonomy): Eukaryota > Metazoa > Arthropoda > Insecta > Trichoptera > Phryganeidae > Agrypnia > Agrypnia vestita. Next base: position 71,023 of record JADDOH010005239.1, on the reverse strand, counting down.
ATATGAAGAATATCGTCATATGGTGAGGCAGATACTAGAAACTCGTCCCGCTCCCCGATCATGTATATTATATACATCATGAGCCCCTTTGTGTTTTATGTTAAAGTTAAATTACGAACAATCGGTTAAATGAAACGGTAAAATTGTTTTATCTGTTATTATCAAACTGACTTATCTATAATTATGTCCTACCTGTGTCATCCTTTAATTGTGGGAGATATTTAACTATTTTTCTGTATTTCGTCTTACCAAGCAATTATATCTCCCTGCTAGATGACCGAATAAAATAAAATAAAATAACTCCATAACTATTGATATTAGGTCATGGCTGCTTGAACATATTCGACTCCTAATCAAGGCATAAATATAGTCAAGCGAGGTTATTAATGTTTTCCAAATAACCCTGTAGAGCCTTGATTATGAGTCGAAAATGTTCAAGCTATCATGACCTAATATCAATAGTTATGGTGATATGCGACATCAAAGTTTCCTTTTTTTTTTTCAATATTTCTGACCTATTTTTTGTGAAACGTTGGACTATCATTACAGTAACTCATATCGATTACGAAAAATTCATTCGTTTCAATACAAGTTAAATAAAATGATATAAACCCTGGAAAAAAATCCAATTGGATTTTTTTCCAGTTGGAATTCGAAGGTTTTTATTATTTTTATTTGACTTGCATTAAAGGGAATGAATTTTTCATATTCGATATAAGTTACTTTAATGATAGTTCAACGTTTCACAAAAAATAAGTCAGAAATATTGAAAAAAAAATGCAAACTTTGATGTCGCGTATCTCCATAACTATTGATATTTAGGTCATCATAGCTTGAACATTTTATACTCACAATCAAGGCAGGAATATAGTCCTGCGAGGTTATTAATGTTTTCCAAATAAAGCTGTATATGGCTATATAGCCAGGGGCAGAGGCCTGTCTCGCTGAATGCTTGGGCCCTCGGGAGCCCTAGAACGATATTATCGCAACACAAATATAGACAGTCGGCCATATTCTGAAAATAACAAGATTATTAACCCAACACTCAAAAATAGACGGAACATATTTATTTTTGCCCGTTTATTTACTTAGTTAATTTAGATTTACGACTTTTGCGATTTTAGATGATACTTTTGCAAATTGGTAGAGAATTTATATTGTATAAAACCAAATTAATTAATCAATTAGAAAGACAAACAGAAAAATCAAATTTCGGACCACGGATCTCTTCCTATCCGGGGCAGGCGCGTTATCCAATTATGCTATGGCGGCCTTGTATATTTCCGTGAATATATCGACCTTATCTGTAAGTCTCTGTAATCAACTAATAAATGAGACTTACAGATATACATATTTTGTGTGATATTGATTGAGAGGAATGTGGAGTGTATGGGATTCATAAATAATTGTCATTAAAAACCCATGACAGGAAGCAAAAAATGCATCCTGTTTTTTTATGTCTACATATACGATGGTGCAACATTAATTTTCAAAACCCAACAGTTGTGCAGTAATGGCGTATAAACCATTTCAAATTAAAATAGGTCGGTACATCAATATTTTGTTACACATACATGGATTGTAATGTCGGACCTCCATGATGTCTGGTTGTTCATAAAAAGACCCGTTTATTTGTTGTCGAAGCAACGTTTATATCATCACGCAAAACAGTCATTGCAGTTTTGAGTTTTTTTTTTAAATACAAGTGTTTGATTTATTATTATATAAAATAAGTAGGTACTAACTAATATTATTTTAACCTTTTCCATACTAAACTCAAAAAATCTCTCACGCTCCGAAGTGGGGGACCAAAAGACCCCAAGAATGTTTCCTTTAATAAAGACTAGTTTTAAACGAAAACACATTTTTAAGTGTATCATCATATAGGTAGGTCATTATTACATACATAAAAATCGAAAAATTCATAAATTTTTGGAATTTTGGGGATTTTTAAGTAATTCTAAATGATCATTTCAATCCGTCATTTCACAACCAATGACCAGACCAATATGTCGTCCCCGCGCAGCTGGCGTGATGTGCGACCAGTGACACGTCTACATCCCTTCTCCTACCATGCGCCGCAATGATTCTCAAACATCAGTATTTTTATGATTTGTTTTTTATAATGATAAAAATACATATTGTATTTTCAATAAAATCTTTTCCTGTAAATAATATAAAAGATGTTTATGTTTTCATTAAAAAAATATTTTAATAATTATTAACATAAAAACTACGAATATTCGTATTCGCCAAATATCATCACAAATATTAAAAACAAACTATTTATAAAAGAACGCAATGCAAATTACGGTATGGCTGTGCACCGTGTATCCGAGCACACCTACGCACTCTATTATCGGGGATTCCCCCAACGTTGAATGAATGAATTTGTTGATTTCTCAAGTTGTCAATTGTTACTTGTTTCACAGCACAACATGAGTTCTTTTATCTAGTTTCGTTGGGTTATTCATAAGATTAGGTGCTCATTTCATGTAGTTTTTGTTTTATTCTACGTATTGTTCATTAAATTTTCTTTCCGATGTGTGTAAAAGTGTTAAATCCTATAAAATAATTTTAAATTAAATCTAATAACATGACCTCTCGTAAGCGTGAAAAAAAGTGATAATTATTTTCGACCGAAATCGAAATCGCTTATGCCTGAGGAGTTACAAATGTTGTGCTTTTTGAACAAAAATTTGCCGGTGGTAAATTTTAATTATTAAATCTCTTAGTAAAAAAAGAACAGTGGTGTATTATTTAATACCTGGTGGAAATATTCGCATTCGTATTCACCGAATAGTAGGCTTGATATTCGTATTCGTGAAAGTAGTATTCGTTGCATCACTAATAATAATAAAATCATATAGGTAAATAACTACGGTGACTCGTAAAAATATGGTATTATTTATATTAAATGAATAAAACAAAACAATCTGTCATATAAGTAAATAACTATGGTGACTCGTAAAAATATGATATTATTTATATTGAATGAATAAAATAAAACAATTTGTCATATAAATAATTATCGTGACTCGTAAAAATATGATATTATGTTTATTGAATGAATAAAATAAAACATCTACTCACGTTTCCACCTAATAAATAATAACGAATACAGGAAACAATAAAAGCAAAAAAAGCCCACTAATAGCCCTCAATGTTTAACAAGTGCTGACATGAGTTCGCGCGGCCGGTGGATACGCTGAATTTCGAGAAACAGAGTTGGTATTGTTGTCTCGCTCTCACGCATTTGGTCCAAGGGTCTTTAATGTATGAGCGCAAGCGATCAAAATGTATTACCCGGTACCTATACACTTCGGTATAGTATTGAATTCTAATATTTACATTTTTACCGTAAATTCTTAGTTTTCATTTTTAAAAATTTCAAAAATGTATTTTAAAACTTTTAATTTAAGATTACACGAAGTATTGGCTTAATTGTTCAATTAATTACCGAGTTATCGGGATAAATATTGATGTGGGGGACCTAATCTTCCCACTTCGCCCAGGCTGGGTTAAAATATGGTAAAAATCAGTTTGTTTCACACACATCTACTAATTTCTTCGTCCAAAGAGTTCAAATATTAAATAAATAAATAAATAATTTCGTGACAATAATATAATTATTGATATTCGACCGATGTCTTGTCGTTTCTTTACTTTTGAGTATTGGGGTAAAAGTCATCAAATAGCAATCTTCTTCTTTATCTTTTTTCAGAATACGTCCGAATGTTTTAGGTTAAACTATCTATAATAAAATACTTATACCTAGAGCTTCTGAGCCGACCTTTCAAAGGCTGAATCTCGACCGCAGATGAGCACAATCGGATCTGCTAGAATTTCAGGAGTTAAAATAGTGTTCCTAGGCCTTATTGACGTGCGAGGGTGAGTCAAATGTATGTGTCTAGACATTCGATATAGGTAATACACCTTCAAGATTATCATACTGCCTTCTGCACACGCATGCTTAGAGCCGGTACGACTGCGGTCACATGTGTGAAATTTGATCCCGATCGCGTCATTTAGCTTCCGGCTATTACAGTGTAAACATGTCCGTTCCATTTGTAGCGTAGTGCCAAGGAGAATCAACGAGTAGAGATCCAATTTCTCTGGTTGGAGGGTGTGGAAGGGGCTAAAATTCATTTTAGATTTTTATCATAATACGGGTACAACTCTTAATCGCGTAAAAATGTTTTTTTTGCGGATCTAGAAGTGTTGGAGGATGGCGTTGGGTTCCGAATTCGTGATTAGCTATATTCCATTGCCATCACAATATATTCTATTTTTAATTACCAAACTCCCATATCTTAAATGCAGGATTACCTACCGATACACTGTCGCCTCGTGAGCCGACGGAACGGAAAAAAAAATTTAAATCTCTCCGGGCTCGTAGCTTCGTCTTTTGATCGAATCGAATTTAACCAGAAGCAAATAAATCATCACGAGATGTCGGGTATTTTCACAGTGAAAGGGAAATTAATATAAGAGTGTTAAGACCGGCCACAATATTAAAAGACATGTTCCTCAATAGAAGCGGCAGCAAGAAAGTGCAGGCGAGGAAGTCGGAAGTTTGGAGGTGAGTCCTTACATACTCCTTTCTGAATTTACTTTCGTTTATTTCACTGTCGCCACGTTCTGTGTACGTTCTCAACAGAGAAGTTCAAAAATGGCCGAATGAGTGTGACTTACAAAGAGGGAACAGGACGCTCCGCAACCTTCACCATGCACAACAAGATTCAGCAAGCTTGAGAGAAGTTTCTAGTGGATAGACGAATTACCATCGGTGAGGTAGCGTCTTCTTTGAACATCAATTATGGTTCTCCCCATCAAATCATGATGGCGAACCAACAACTTTCTTCTTGGAAGGGATACGCAAACTTGTGGACTGCTGCACCAAGAAAATTGAAAAGAGAAGCGAATATGGAGAAAAATTAGGTACATATTAGGCAAGTCCACACATAAAGCGAAATCGTGCAGCGTGTGTTGCTAGCACGTGGTGATTTCAGCGATAAATATTCGGTCCAATTACCTACCGACAAGCGAGAAGTTTTTCTAGTGAGAAATTGTACGGATCGTTCTCGAAAGTGATCGAAGCGATAGAAACAGCGTATTTAACTCTGGTCCTCCATCAACAGAATAAGGTGCTCACATATCCGTTGCGCCCATATTATGCATAGGTGGGGCCTTAAGGAGTCGGCGATGTTTCGGAGCGGTGCAGACCACCGAACATGTGGTCAACTAAAGCCCGCTCCACTCATTCCCAGATGAGGTTCACAGGGCGAGTCCTGAAGCCCTAGACTGGCTCACAAATTTAGATTTCCCCAGTGTAATAATCAGTGTGTGCATTAATCCAAAAACAGTTAGACTGTGAATTCAAGAACAGTGCTCCAACTATATTTGTGTCCAGTAACTTTGGTGAATAAATAAAAACTTATATTTTGTTAGTGTTCCATTTTCCTCCCATAGTCACGTCCCGTGACAATATATTATACAGGGTGTAATAGAGCTTCACAATACTTTACAGGCGGATTCCTGCCTTGATTATGAGTCGAAAATGTTCAAGCCTTGACTAATAATAGTTATGGAGTTATGCAATATCATTTTTTACAAAGCTTTGAAGTATCATTACAGTAACTTATGTATATCGATTACGAAAAATTCATTCGTTTCAATAAAAGTTATATAAAATAATAAAAACACTGAAAAAATTACAATTGGAATGTTTTGAACTATTGATGGTCGTGGTCTTTGAACATTTTCGACTCATAATCAAACAGAAATCCACCTGTAAAGTATTGCGTACTGGCTCTGTTACACCCTGTATAATATAAAAGGTCAATAAATGCTACTTGAAATTTCATTCTCGGACTTTCGTAGGCCTCTGGTAGGTTCGTAGGCCTCTGGTCTACGAATCTACAAACGGCCTACGAAAATCCGAGAATGAAGAAAGAGGCCTACTGTGCCTAATGGATAAGATGTCTCGGCTGTCGGTCATGAAACATGTTCCATATTAAAATCTCCTTCATACTAGTTTGTGGAATGTTGCAACTTGCAACGTACGTAATGTAGAAGTATTAATTACATATTGTTACGGGACGTGACTATGGGAAGCAAACGTCACGAATTCAATTTAAACTCTACTATTTAATTCACACCATTTCGCAATTAATCACTCGTCTGTGAAACACTTTACTGTCGCTTGCTGGAATATTGCGTTTAATTCTAGCACGTAACAATTCGCCCGATATCTGTCGCTTCGATAAACAATCATGAACTCTCCGCGGCACTGGCTCCGTCTTTTATACGAAAAATGTTGGCCTTTCGAACCCCAGAGACCATTGATTGGGACCAAGATCTGTACATTACCAGTGTTTGCGAGAATGTCCCCGCCGCTTTCAGATTGCTCAGACGTTTCCCGAGTATTGTAGGTGACCCAGAATGTTATGGAATGCTCGAAAGACGAGTTCGATCGTGTTATTATCCTCGTTACAATGTCTACCTACATGAAAATTAATCTAAAAATATACCAAAAGGATTTTTTTAAGAGGGAATACTTTCGAAAAAATCGATTTTTAAATTTTTGCACTTTCTTAAAGCTCGAGGTCTTAAGAATATCTGTTGAAATTTTCACTAGTCTTTGTTGTATGATTTTTTTAAGTGACTTAATTTTTTGTTTTCAGTATAATAAACCCGAATTTTTCCCTAAAAAACGATATTTTAAATTAAAACGCCCGCCATTTTCTCAAAAATCGATATTTTCAAAAATTCCTATGTCAAAGACTAAATAATAGTGTCAATTTTGATAATTTTTTGTTTTTACTCTCTTTATATTAACTCGTGGCGTCTGCTTGCTTGCTTGCCGGCTTGCCGTCGAATTTTTTTTGGATCGATTTTTAACCCTTTTCCCGTGATCCAATCGAGCTGAAACTTTGCAAGCAGACTCGTGGCGATGACCAAGAAGATCAATCAAATTTTCGTTAAAAAATTAATAATTATAATATAATTTTGGATTTTTCAAATTTTTTATGTTTTTTTCATACAAGTTGTATGAATATTTCAAGGCATATATATGGTAGACGCGAAACCCAAAAATGAGAAAGGGAGTATTGTAAAAACATGGTTTTATGGGTTACTTTTTATTATATTCTGATGATTACAGATGAAGTGGGAATGGTTACCGCGGAGGACCGCCAATGTTGAAAATTTTTTAATATTAGGTCCTTACATATGAAATTGGCGTTTAGTATGGGAGGAACATAAAGCCGATTTTTTTTTATTATAATATATTTATTTAATCAAAGTATGTACCATTGCTATCTATGCACTTTTGCCATCTCATAGGTAGTTCATCGATCCCTTTACTAAAAAAATCATTCGGACGGGAATCAATAAAATCTTTGAAGGCGGTTTGGACTGCCCCATCGGAGTTGAATTTTTTCCTTTGCAAGAAGTTATCCAAATTTCGAAAAAAATGGTAATCTGTTGGGGCAAGGTCCGGAGAGTACGGTGGATGTCTTAGACATTCCAATTGAAGCTCCTCTAATTTGGTAGCCGTCTGTTGTGCAGTGTGTGGTCTAGCGTTATCATGAAGCAGCAGTGGCCTAGAGCGATTAACCAGCCTCGGTTGTTTAGCAGCTAGCTTTTCCATCATGGTTTGCAGTTGCTGACAATAGACATCTGCCGTAATCGTCTGGCCAGATTTAAGAAAGCTGTAGTGAACGACACCAGCACTAGTCCACCAAACGCTCACAAGTAACTTTTTTGGAGTCAATTTTCGCTTGGGGCATGGTTTGGCTGGTTCGGCAGGGTTCAGCCATTGCGATGAGCGCTTCCGATTATCGTACAGGATCCACTTTTAATCACAGGTAATGATTCGATTTAAAATCCCTTCATTATTGTGCCGGTTGAGTAATGCAACGCAGCAGTCAACGCGCGTTTGTTGATTTGCTTCACTCAATTCGTGAGGTACCCACCTTTCAAGCTTTTTTCACCTTACCAATTTGCTTCAAGTGGATTAAAACAGTTTTATCACTAACACCGCAGCCTGCAGCTAACTCGGATGTGGTTTTCGATGGATCCGCTTCCACAATAGCCTTCAATTCTTCATTATCAACTTTGGTCTCCGGCCGTCCACGGGGCTTGTTCTGCAGGTCGAAATTTCCAGAACGAAAACGTTGGAACCAAAAACGCACTGTGTTTTCTTTTGCGGCACCGTCGCCATACACATCATTAATCCTTCGAGCCGTTTCTGCAGCACTGGTGCCCCGGTGGAACTCGTACTCGTAAATAACGCGATATTTCAAGTTTTTCATTTTGTAAACTGAGTGACGCAAAGAAAAAAACAATTGAGGAAAAAACAAATGAATTATAATTTTCAAAACCAAAATACATGAGTAAATAGCTGTATAAATTTGGATTTGGAATTCCTAACCAAAGAGAAGATATTTGAGATCAAATTTGCCAGTACGGCAAAACGCCAATTTCATATGTAAGGACCTAATATTTTTTTTTACATATTTATAAAACTATATAGAAATGATACCAATACCATAATTCATATAGGTTTCCTTAAAAAAATCACAAAAATTGCCTTTTTTCGCGCTTCGTAGGCAGACATTCACCCTCAAGGTTCCTTGGAGTTGAGCAAATGAAGTGAACAACAATGGCTATAATTGAGAAATAATGTAAACAAATTATATCGTCATTATATCTAGATTGGAGTCTTGCCTGAATATTATAAATCGAGAGAGTGGCGCTCGTGTCTGTGGGTATTACGCAAGAGGTTGGCTTTTGAAAGCTCCGAGGTTGAAAATTAAATTAACAGACTGAAGTTGACGATAAAAAGTGAGAAGTTTAATTAACAGGGAAGTCTGGCGTACCTCGGGTTGGTAAATACTGGTGCAGAGGGTAAATAGGGATGAAACGGGGAGAAATTTCTGAGAAAATATATTTATAGGAGGTTTGAATTAAAGAAAGGCGCGCGAGCTAAAGCTGCCAGTGTAGGTAGGTTCACAACCATCTAATTAATGGTGGGTTGATAAAGATAAAAAACCTTTTCATAATTAAATTTACTTTGTAGAAAAATTTCATAAAAGGCATCCTTTCTACTATGGCTAAAGGTGCATCCAGTGATTGTAGTGTAGGTTGTCTTTACGGTGGAAAGCGCCGTACCGAATCTAATATACTACATACATAAAAAAATCCATAATATACGTAATATACTCGTACATACTATGTAGAGTATGTTTCTCTGTCTCCACGGTGCAACCGTCATTTATTTATATTTAAAGTTGTTTGGAAAACATTAATAACCTCGCAGGACTATATGCCTGCCATGATTATGAGTCGAAAATGTTCAAGCGACCATGTCCTAATATCAATAGTTATGGAAATATGCAAAATCTAATATTGCATTTTTTTTCTCAATATTTCTGACTTATTTTTTGTAGAACGTTGGATTATCATTACAGTAACTTATATCAAATATGAAAAACTTATTCCCTTTAATGCAAGTCAAACTTTCGAATTCCAATTGGAATTTCTGAAGGGTTTTTATAATTTTATTTAACTTGTATTGAAACGAATGAATTTTTCGTAATCGATATGAGTTACTGTAATGATAGTTCAACTTTTTGTAAAGAATAACGCAGAAATATTGAAAAAAAATGCAAACTATTAATATTAGGTCATGGTTGCTTGATCGTTTTCAACTAATAATCAAGGCAGGAATACAGTCCTGCGTGGTTATTAATGTTTTCCAAAAACCCTGTGTATGTTTTTATCATACTTTTAATTTTTCGTGAAATACAGGGTTATTTGGAAAAGATTAATAACCTCGCTGGATTATGTTCCTGCCTTGATTATGGGTTGAAAATATTCAAGCAACCATGACCTAATATCAGTAGTTATGGAGATATGCGACATCAAAGTTTTTCCGACTTATTTTTTTACGTTAAACTATCAAAAATAATCTACATATATAGCTTGTCCCTATACAATTTTATACTCTGTGGTTAAACTGTCCCAACTGACGTCTTTCGATAGTCGTATTACGAGAAATATTTTTATTCAATAAGCACATGATTAGCTTGTTGGTCTCGCCTAGTGATCCGTATGTCGCGGGTTCGAATCTCACTCCAGACCAGCAAGTTAGTCCTATTTTCATAGCACAAGCGTTTAGCTTAGTTTGGAAATAGTAAGAATATTAATGTGACACGTATTCCATGTTCGCATCTCTATTTAAAAAAAAACAAGATATTTGACGTTAAAACGTTATTATGAAAGATATGAGTAGGTACCTACAGATAATACATTTTCTTAATTTACCATCACACCTCAAGCTTCCGACTGCCGATTGTTTGATCATTGGTAATAGTTAAAAGCAAAAAGCATAAGCCGCCCCTACACTACTAGGAAAGTCGATAGTGTAGAGGGGTACTTCGTGCTACTGCGGCTCGCCTCGGGCGACTTCCGAAAGTTGTCGGTTTTTGGGCCGAGTCAAAGGAATCCGAAGTGACCCGAAGTTCGTGCGGAGTACTATTCTATGGGCAACTGAGTTCCTCTCAGTGTAGACACCTACTTCGGGTAACTTTGGACTTCGGCCGACTTTCCTAGTAGTGTAGAGGCGGCTATAGATTTTACTGTTGCGAATTACCACTGATCGAAAAACCGGCCCTCAGACCAATACATATTACATCGTTTCACGTTCGTTTGGACGATTGGCAGGTTAATTTATCGCAGTAATATTCAAATCGACTTCCGTCGTTCTAAAAATTCGAAATCATTTCCTTCTTCTTCTATGATTAAACTTTATTTTCTTGTTAGCCACAGTTTTAAAATAGAAAATTATTATCAGAATCTTGATACCAAAAAGTAAATTTTATCAAAATGGCTACTAATACCTCATGTTTCGTTCTCAGACCAACGAAATAATTTCATGATATGTACATCCTTACCGATACGGTGTAAAAATCCCGCCTCAGAAATTTACTGGAATTCTCATCGACAATCTGGTCACCGATTACTGTCTTTAGAGTAGGAAAAGTTTAAAGAAAGTTCCTTAAATCATGGCGCATTGACGAGATCTAAGCGATACCACAGATACTACGTCTTCATACAAACTGGCCGCTACCCATTAGAATGTGTGCGTGCGTGCTCGGCGCCGTGTACGCTCGCACTGTGACGCACACATTGACATAGAATATGGGGGCACAAGGCGGCGGCAGTAAGGGCCGTGCCGTCGGTGCCATTCGCGCTCGCAGCCGCCGCTTTAGAAAAAAATTCGCTTCCTGAAAAAATGCCTTTTTTTATGTTTGTGGTGCTTTACTAAAAAGGTGTGTTGATTATCACAAAGACTGTGAGTTTTTAAAAGTCTACGTTGATGTTAATCAGCGTTCTTGCAATTTAAGTGCAGAAACTAGGTATACTAATTACAGAAATTTTCGGGTTGCGTGTCTACCTTATGCGTCGGAATCTCAGACGCTACAAGTTAAAAGAAAGGTAGTAAAAATAAAGTGACAACCCTAGCGTCAATGCAAGAGTAGGCTAATAACTCGCCGACAGGCCGGAGATCAACTACTGTTCTGGGTATACTGTGGCGATACTCTCAATACATATGACGAGAAAGTTTTCACTTAGGGGAGAAGAGGGTAATGGGAGTCAGAGGGCAATGGCGGTCAGCGTTCTAACATCCAGACGAAAATACCTAAACAAACTAGCATTGGCCTTAAAGATTCGTCACATGACAGTTCGCACTCCCCTGACTACCCGCTCAGTAAGCGTCCATCATTTGCACAGGAAGGCTGCCGTGCATTTTCACGCGCATTCGATGTAATTTTACGAGTGCACGAAATAAGTGGTGAGTACATTATGAAAAGAAGCCTGAGTATTTTAAGTAGTTTATTAAGCTTAAATTATTAATTTAGCTAAATTTGCGGCGTTTTAACAGCAAATTATTTTTTTACTATTTTTTTACATATTGGGTTATAATCAGGTAATACGTCACTGCAATGCGGGTGATGAGAGTTGAGCAATTGAGAATGAGAGCAGGCAAAAACTTCAGGAAAAGGTAGCAAATAAGGCCAAAATGCGCATACTAAAACACTTCTTCGGAATTAGTCTTAATAAGATATGTGATGACGACGAAGATGATGATATGAATAATTGCTAAGTATCTATGTGGTGAACTTGGTCGCAATAATGAAAAATGGTACAGGTGCACTTCTTACGGGTTCTCACGCAGAGTGCACAGGCTGGGATTCGCCACAAGGTTATGTGTGTGACAATTGTTAGGCTAGGCTGAATCTCATTATCCCTTTAGTGACTATAATTACCTTCAAGTGTGAACAATGGTGGTCAGAGTTGATTTCTTTTTAAGTTTAATAGCTAATAACACGTTATTCCAAAGGTAATGAAATTGTTTAAGATTGATAGTTCAATAGTTAAACTAGCATAAGAGTTGATTTTCATAAAGTTTAAACGAAAATTTCATGTTTCATTTTATTTCTTGCTTAAGTGACTCCCATTACCCCTTTCTCCCCTAATCTGTTTAGAAAAGAGACGAAAATCTCAGATTTAGTACTGGATTAAGAACACCTTACAAAATAGTTACCGATAAACTGAATACCCTCTCGCACATTCGCAATAGACCTAAATATTCCTGTCAGATCACTGAGACTTCTAACCCCGTTTTACACCATGATTTACAATTCCAATCTTGGCTGTTTCTCTCCCCTGCCTAGAACGCTTAATTACTACGAGATATCTCATCTATTACTGCTAACTTGAGCGTAATTTTCACAAGACAGGTTCCGTTTAAAGGCAAAATTGTATTGTACATTTTGATATTTGTTCGAGCGTACAAAACATGCTTACCGTGCAGCCAAGTTAGCACTATTCGCCTGCGAATGACGACCACTATCGCGCGTTATGTCTTACGGTATCGGTGATATTGGAAGCCATGGGCTTTATATCTTAAAATAGATTTAAAATATTTTATTCATTAAGTTCATTAGATTTAAATTTGTTTCCTATTTAGAGCTGAGAAGAAGAAAGAACCTTATAACCCAAATACAGGCATGACAAGCTCACAAATTTTGTGCATGATGGTAAAACATAATATCATCTAAATTATATGATATGTTACATTGTTATAACACAAAAGGTATAATCATACAAGGAAGTTGTCTTATCTGTTGCATCAATATACATATATGTACATATGCTGTGAACGAACGATATATTATAAACAATCAAGCAAGAGTAGCTTGTTGTTACTTGATTATGACTCTCGCCTAGTGATCTAACGGTCGGTGGTTCAAGTCGCATTTCAGGACAGGCAAGTTAGTCCTATTTTTATTGAATAAGCATTTATCTAATTTTAAAAATAGTAATAGAATTGATGCGACACGTATTCTGCATTCACATATCCATTTAAAAAAATGCCCGCCGCGTAGTAGTGTTTAGTTTTGAAGTCTGCTGTCACCATCCCGCTAAGCGCTGTGGCTGTACGCAGGGTTATTCATCCTTTATTGTTACTATTATTAAAAAATACAAATAAATAAATTAAATTAATAAATAAACGAACAGTAGGAGTTACCAGAAGGAACAAAATCAGAAATACTCAAATAAGAGAATGTCTCGAAGTAGAACCCTTATTGACGTTTATCGAGAAATCACAGTTACGGTGGCTGGGACATATCTTGCGAAAGCCGGCAGATGTACTGCCAAAGCGGATATTCCAGGCAATACCTGAAGGCAGAAGACCAAGGGTCCGTCCTAGGAGAAGGTGGCGGAAAGATTTGGAGGACTGCTACGAAGCGAGGTCGCAGTTAAATTGGGCTGACATGGAGAGCGAAGCCCGAGATAGGAAAAGTTGGAACCTTCTATGCCGTGCAAGGAGCCCGACCCTTTAGGGTAAGGAGTAGAAGAAGAAGACAGATAAATAAATGGCACGGTTGTATAAACAACGGGTTCATTTTGCCTAACGGCAAATGAGACGGTTATCTCGATACATCTAAACCGAATTCACCACGGCTATTGGTTTTACATAAATGTCTGCACACAGAGACGTAAACCGACATTGCTGTTGAAGGTTGCTAGCTGTCCCTTAAAATTTCGGCCGGGAAAATAATAGTTCGTTTCAGATATTACCTACCATTCTCCGTCTTTTTGGTAGAGGATTGATGGTCTCTAGACCTTATTAGGCGTATTTTATGGGCAGTTTCAGGATATAGCTGCTCTGTGAGTTTTTTGCGACATTTTCTGGAAAACCTTTTTGTACTTGGGCAGTGCAGTCAACTTGAATATTATTTAGAAGGGTGGAATTTCAATACTTATTTGTCATTTTGTGTTCTTTACAAAAATGTCGGTTTTTATTTACACTATTACCAGGCGCGTGCAGCGGGAACATTGGAGCATGACTTTTTTGTAAACGTATATTTTGGAAAAAAAATAGACATCAATTATTTATGGTTCAGATTTTTATGATATATCAAAATATGAATACTATGATAACAATTGTGATAGAAATATTACGAAATATATGTTGTATTCCGATTTTTTTCCAATTAATTGGTTACGTAAAAGTCATGCTGCGATGTTCCCACTGCACGCCCCAGCTTTATACGATTTATTTAATATCATAACTTAGACAAGACCTTAACACTATTTTTTATGTATCTATAATAACTACCCAATTGTCGTCCCTTTCTATCAAAACATTTCTCTCTATCAAAATTTAGGTTTTTCGTCAATTTGAAAAAAAACTAAAAATCTATTAAACAACACACAAGTGTGCACGACAAGATTTCAGAAAATAGCGTAGTTGTAGTAGTAGAAAATATAAGTAGCGGCGGCATCGGCATCGCGCGGAAGTAGTCCTTGTTTGACATATTGCCAAGTTATAGAAAGCGATCGGGCAATCGGTGCGAATATATAAAGTCAGCCAGCAAAGAAAGCACCAGTACTTACCAGCTTGCAGAATATTCTAGTAGCGAATCACTGCGATAGAAACAAAGTAAATAAAGTGTTCTGCGGACAAGTGGAATATTCTCGAGTGATGATAAGTGCGAAATACAGTGTGAATAATAATGTTCCAGTTAAGTTTGTGTCCATCTTTGTGGCTTTGTGTAATCAATAAAAGTTTTAATTGTTTATAGTGTTTCGTTCTGTTTCGTTAGTACATTGTATTTACTCAGGGCCTCAACTTGGATTATAGTAATCTTTCGTTTAAAACATCGATTATTGCGTTTTACACCAATCACACAACACGTTTTCGTAAAAATGTATGGTTTTTACGAAAGATTACATAATCCTAGTTGATACAACCGGCCCTCAGACGTTTTAGGGCTTTACCAAAACATTTCACAAATATATTTTCGGAAAATTTTGTTACAATATGAACTCATATTCTGTTTATTAAGAAAATATGTTTCATATTTCGTATATGAGACGGTTTTACACTGATCTCGGGGGATTACAACGCTGAACATTTTATGTGAGTCATTCTGTAAGTTCTAGCAGTTACATTCTGTATATATTAAACATCGTTGTATTTTAATCATAGCGAAATGGGGTAGGGTAAGGTTCTAGATAAATATGAAATAAACGTATTACGAAACGGCAACGTATAACCCCTCTTTCCATTTAAGAAAGACAATCGAATTAGTATCTGTAAGCCGTGCGTACCTACGAGGCACA
Organism: Agrypnia vestita; assembly: GCA_016648135.1. Taxonomy (NCBI): domain Eukaryota; kingdom Metazoa; phylum Arthropoda; class Insecta; order Trichoptera; family Phryganeidae; genus Agrypnia; species Agrypnia vestita. Next base: position 55,318 of record JADDOH010005239.1, on the reverse strand, counting down.
TTGTGTTGAACGAAACAATGTGCCTCGTACGCACGGCTTACACAAAATAATTCGATTGTCTTCCTTTTCTTCTCTTTATTTTGGTCTTAACCAATTAGGTGTTATTAAAATATATACAATTACTTAAAAATACAGAAATAAATAACATTAATGAACAATATTAATAATTTTAATAATAACAAGAATATTAATAATTTTATGAATACTTATACTAGTACTTTGAATATAAATGATACGTTTACATCTCTTACACACATATTTTAATAACATAGATTAAAAAAAAAATTCAAACATTTAAATTTGAAAACATATAGGTACAAATTATAAATAAATATCAACAAAATTAAAAACGAAACCATGAAGCATTTCAATTCATTAAAGTAAATATTTTAACATAAAGAAAAGAAAATTGTGAGGATATATACAAAATATATTTTCACATTTCTCTTATTTAGAAACCAATCAACATAACAAAAACGTAACAGATAAAAAACAAATTAGGATTAACAAAGCTGTACATCATTATTTTCCAAGGTAACAATTAAATTGTATCATGTTGTTAATTAATATCAAGAAAATATTGTGAATGTTTAAAATTACACATTATTAATAATTGTCTTTCTTAATTAAATGGAAAGAGGCCTTATTTACATCGATCAATTTAAACAAAAATAGCAAATATAGCTGTCAAAATAATTTTTGAATGTCGAACACTATTGTGTATGTAGGTGTACTTGAACAATTTTTAATGGATTTTGGAACATTTTTATTGTCAAACTGAAATGATTAAAATGAAATTAAAATAACAGCATAAATTATTACCTATGTATTTTATAAATGATTTTCTTAAAATAAAACACAAATTACTTTGTTTTCACCACTATATTAGATTAAAAAATCTACATGTTTCGAGAACAATGTTCTCTTCCTCAGGATTATTGTATACTAACGATCTTAAAAGTTGAAACAAGCAAATATGTTACGGTGAAGGGGCGGTTGAGGTTGAAGTTCAAGCCTTCATACAGAAGAAGAAAAAATATTCTTCGAAGAGTTAATAATTTTCTCTTCAGAAAATTTGCATTAGATTAAAAATGCTCTTAAAAAGGTATAGTAATAAAGTTATATTATCTTCGATGGATTAATTCGAATGATGGCACACACTTAATTACTTTCCACAATATTTTTATGCTAAAACATAGATAAATATGAGTTTTTTCTTGATTAAGGGAATATCAACCATGTTATTTTCGTATTTTTCTATCAAAAACATTATCTGTGGCAAGATTTACATATAAATGACGTTTTTTCATATTTTATGATGGGTGTTTGTTATTAGAATACAATATGCAAATAACAAGAGGGATCAAAAAATAAAAAATATTTCAAAAATGTGGATGTGTTACTTATAAACATGCGTTAGAAGTCATACTTTTTTGGAACACATAAAAAACCACGTATTAATCAATGTTAACAGAAACTATTTAAATGTAAGTTTAAAAGTAAAAAAAAGAAACTATATAAATGTAAAAATATACATTGCCACGACCATAGCGACTTCCTCTGAGGTTTTACAATTGACGTTTTCGTCTCCATTATTATAAAAACTAAAGCCAAGAATCGCAAATATATATCAAATATCACATAGGTAAATGTATATAGTAATTACAAGGTTTTAACAGGGGACATTTCCAGAGCTGATGACATTCTATCAAACGCAGCTGAATGCAGTCAAACATCGACAATAACATGAAATACAGAAATTGATATAAAAAGCCCCTTTTTGGCATTTCGATTATAAAATCGAAAAATAATAAACTGTTCATATTTTCAATTCAATACTCAATCATACGTCAGGTTTTGAATCTTTACGATTGGTAGGTACCTACTCGATTCAAGATGGTCGACAATTCACCCAAATTATAATAATTTCGTTATCTGGCTGTCCGACCGTCCGCGTAACTTCGTGTAACGTCCGTAACCTTTTTATGATAAATACTTTCTTTCACAAAAAATCTTGTTTTCGAAAAAAAAAATTATTTAATTTTTTTTCTCGGGAAATATTTTATCCGAATTTTTTCGAAAAATTTTTTTTTTCAATTTTTTTTTTATATATAATAAATAAATACTTATTCCTCAGAAACCGACATGTAAAAGTACCGTCATTTTTATTTTTGACGGGTTACAGCTAGTTAATACAGTAATATATTACTGGAACACTAATTTCAAGTCAATAAATTTTTAATAGATACGCAACAACCATAAGCAATATATGAAATATATACATTTACTCTATTTGAAGGCTAACTTTTGGTGGGCATGGTTGCGCGCATTTCGTTGCATACCAAAATTTCACTTTAATAACTAATTTCGTGGTCTTGCAATAAAAAATGTCCTTAAATGTGCTATAATAAATATAACTTCAAAAATAAACCAAAAATTTATTAGAAAAATTTAAAGAATGTAAACAGTATGTCCTCGATTGAGATTAGAATACTACCGATACCTACCACATTTCACTAAACACACATAACCTCATCGCAGTGTAGGCTTTTAAATAGTTGTCTGTGTTACCATAAAAAATAAAATATTTTATTTTTATGGTAACACAGGCACAGAAGTCGAAGCAGCCACTACTTCAAAAGCAATAAAAGCAATCGGCACAGAAACACTGCTTCGACTTCGTCAATTGCTTTCTGCTATTTAATATTTATTTAGACGGCACTACGGTTGCGAACTTTACCGCAGTCAGATTGTAGGCGATTGGTAAAGTCAAATGAACAGAATAGAAACCCAAGTTTCATCGTAGAAAATGTATAAGTAAGTATATCAACCTTTTATGACTTGGGGGAATCTGGGACCAAGGGCCGCCTCCCGAGCGGTCGCTACGCCACTGTTTGCTTTGCGCGGACCTCCCTTTCCAGGACATTAAAAGTAAGTATATACTTCTCTCCCTTTTAGTGTAGCACGGTGTCGTAGAGTATATACAACATGGTGCACAGTGACGTCCCTAAGTAAAGTATTTCCCTTAAGCAAATTTTAGAATGCAAACCCTAATCACATAAACGAAAATAAAAAACACTTGTTTTTCAGTTCTGCTCGCTGAATTTCGATGAAACGAGTCTCGCCTTATGAGAACATTATAAATCTAACAAAAAATTCAAGAACTTGTGTTTATATAAAGTTTTGGGGTTTATATATTTTGACACGATTCTAAGAAACAATTCTGTTCAAACACGTTACTTTTTTCACCACGTAAAAATCGAACACTAAAATATTTTCTAATGTACAGTAAATTTCCACGTTGCCCATTAGAGATGTGGAGGTGGGTCGTTCATGAACGAACTATTCTTTTAGAACAGTTCGCTTTACTGAACGAACGAACGGTACTGTTCACTTAAGTGAACTATTCGTTATTTCTGCTAAAATTTTTGGAAATGTAATCTTTTAGGTAGCAAACAGTACGTTTTTGTGATCAGATCGACATTTTTTCGAATAAGTATGATTTTCAACATATTTTTCTTGGCGATCTTTTTTTTTAGTTTTTCAAATTTTACTTTGGAAAAAAATGTCGGCAATTGTTTTTGATATATTTTTCCCGTTGACCTTTTTTTTTGGTCTTTAGAAAAGATATCTACTGATTGAACAGTTCACTTTACAAAAATTCAAAGAACTACTGAACGATTTAATGTGAACAGTTCATTTGACTGAACGATTTGGTGAACGAACTTTCCCATCTCCATTGCTCATCGCGTCCTCTGGAGCAACGTGTACATCAAAAAATGTCAGGTTCGAATCCTGGCAGAAACTATTTTGTTTTTTATAGTTCACTTCACTATTTATTTTACTATTCTATTTATGTTACTATTTTGAGTATGTCCAAATTTTTATATCCAAACACAATACTGGGTTTTATCCCCGGGAAGACATCATTAATCTAGATATATTATACATGTCTCATAGAGACTATATTTTTAAATGGGAAAGTAGGTATGGAAATCTTTTTTTTTTGGTGTTCATAGGGCTTACGACCTATCGTACGGCTGACTTAAGTGATCACTTTACACAATGTAACGTTCACCATTTCCACCCATGATAGAATATACCATGTATACTAATTTTTTGGAAGTTGTATATATTTGAATTGCATGCCACATATATCTAATTTTTGGAAGTTGTATATATGTTTAGCTTACGCCAGCCGTACGATAGGTCGTAAGCCCTACGAACACCCTAAAAAAGACTTTCATACCTACTTTCCCATATAAAAATATGGCTTCATCTCTATGAGACATCTATAATATGTCTTGATTTATGTTACTACTTATTTATTTAAGGTATTGAATTTTTAGCATTTGTTTAATATATAACTTATATTAAACGAAAAACGAAACTTATATTAAAAAATAACTAATTAACTCATAATTAAATATATTTTTAAGAATGTTATGTTATACCTTCACTCGAAGTTATGCATGTTTCGTATAAAACAAACTGTTTTCAAATAAAAAATAGATACTTACACGAAATAAATCACCAACCAGCATTCTTACGAGATTATAAAATCGGGAAGAACTGGCTTTATCAAAGGTTTTGAAATGTTTTTGAAAGATATGGAAGCCGGTAAAATACGCGAATATTTTATCAGAAGGATTTCAGAACTTCAGTGTGGCTAGAGCCAGTCGACCAGAGACGAAAAAACGAGCGACAGATATCCGGCGCGAGTGAGTACTTACGCGCGAAATTAAGCGGAACGACCTGGAGATAGACAAAAAGTGCGGCGAAGATTCTAGTGACGTGAACTAGTGCGAACCTGTGTGAAATATTCTAGAAACAAATAGTGTCAATTTAAGAACGGTGAATCGATTAAATTCGTCTACAGTGATTTTGTGTCATAAGTAAAAGTTTAAATTAAATCGAGTAGCTTGTTGGTCTTGTGGTTAGGACACTGGACTCGTGATCCAAAAGTCGCTGGTTCGAACCTCACTCCAGACTAGCAAGTTAGTCCTATTTTCATAGCACAAGCGTTTAGCTTAGTTTGAAAATAGTAAGAATATTGATGTGACACGTATTCCGTGTTCACATCTCTATTTAAAAAAAAAAAAAAAAATATTTTTAGTGTTTCATTTGCCACGATCCCGTGACATCAAAATCGATATAACTTTTTGAAAATATTTGATTGAAATGAAATCAAATTTAATGATTCCTTTTAATGATATACTTGGACGACTCATTTAATGTGACGTTTTGCAATTTTATGGGATATTATTTTTTAAACGGCGCCTGTGGGGAAAATGAATGGACGCCGGCCTAGGCGTCGCGACGCTTCGTTTTTGAAACGTCATTCAGCACAGTGGAAACTGAATTTCGACTGCGAGTTTGTTTAATTAATGACAGCCGCGCGACTGGTTTATTATTTAAAAGGACGGCCTCAGGGAGTAGGGTGGAAATACATTTTAATTTACTTTACTGCATTCACCTCACGAAAGGGGAGCCATTTTAAATACAAATATTCCCACACATGACACAAATTAATAAACTGAACTATCGACTGTCCCCATCTATAAGAACATAACTACTCGCGTGTTCCATCTCGCGTAACTAGAAGTCATGCAGGTTTTGCCTGGGAAACCGCTACCAACTACACTGCAAAGGCTTCCTAGATCAGCGAACAAATACGAGCAACTTGACGTTTTTACCACCAATTATATAATATTTAAAAAGGTGCATCGAAAGACTACTAGTATTCGTCAGATTGGACTTGAATAAGTGGATTGTATTTCAGTTGTTAATGGGGTGAGGTAACAAATTAAAAAATTTATTTGCTTTCTACCTTATATTATTATTTTATTTTTTTGTATTCTTTTTAAGCTTCTGCTTTTGATATATACTTGCTTTTAACTTTATATTATTTTTATCTTTTAGTATTGTGCTACTGCTATGTATTTACTTTTCACTTTATATGTATTATTATATTTTCTTGTTTATATTTCATGGGCAATCACTATGTACTGTTAAAAGTTTTCATTAATTTAATGTAAGCTGTACCTTATTGTTTGTAAAAGACCCGAATGGCGTTAATAAATAAATAAAATAAAAAAATAATATAAAAAAAAATATGACAAAAAATATGACAAAAAATTAAGTCAATATTTTAAACGACAAAAAGTGAAAGTTTATTTATTGCAATCCATGTCAACTTTTTTATATTGTCATTAGTGAAAATTTAATGGTATAATTCTAAAAAGTTATTCAATTATCGTATCTATTATGTTAACAAAATCTTATTCATTATAAATATACCTACCAGTATTTCAGCCGTCCTACAATGTGATGGCCAGAAAATTGTTAGATATGGCTTTTGATGACGAATACGGGTGGAATTTAATCTAACAAAATGTTTTCAATACAGAAATATCTTTTCATTTCGCAGACAAATGCATAAAAGGTGACAGAAAATATGTTACTCCGTGGACACGCACTGTAGTAATCTGTTTGGTAGTTTGGATTGTTTTCTAAATAAAATAATAACCAATTAACTCTCTATGAAAACAAATTAAATGAATCACTAAGTTCCGTTGTTTCAAATTGGATTAAAATAAAAGTTGGTTTAAAGCATAGATTTTTACGGAAACGGATCGTTTGATTGGTGGAAAACGCAAAAATCTACGCTTTAAACGAACTTTTACTTTAATCCAACATGAACCGGCCCTTAGAAACATATTTAAGGCTTAATATTTTATTTGTTACAAAACACAATTTTGATTGTTAAGATTTTAGACATGTACTGAATACAATATATCCATCCATAATACCTATTCCCAATAACAATAATCTCAAAAATGTCCATCCGTAACCGTAACTAGAATCCAAAACAATTGCTGATCTCATTCCGTTTTCAAAATTAGTATGATTTCAAATAAAAGTTTCAAAGTTTATTTTGATTTCCCAATGCACATTTTTGTTTTGACTAATTAATATATAACCAAGAATTAATAACTTAATGTAAAGTTGAAATTTAAAAATAAAAAGTCCGCCATTGTTGGCGGGTTATAGCTAATACATAACATCAAAAATAGAGTTCTGAAGCGAGAGGTAATTACGAATTTCAATCAAATTTACTATCCCAATAGACAATTCTCTTTGTAACAATATCCGTCACTAACAATACGCTAGATGGTGCTTTTATTACTACGATTTCGCTGTATTTTCATTTCTTGTGAAAGTTAAATTTTAATTGGCAATTTGTGAAAAATTGAAGCGAATTAAGTATAATTTCCGTAACTAGAGTTCATTGAAGAAGATTTTCGAAGCGCCCGCGGGAAAACGGGGTTATATAAATTACCCAAATATTACTATATATTACCTATAGGTCATTTGGATCAACAGAACGGTGAATTCGTTCATATAGTAAAGTGTGTTAATAAAAAAAAAAGATTACATTTTATATTAATTTAGCAGTATTTTTTTGTTTTTGTGACTAACTAATGTAAGTATACTCAATAGCTTATTTATCTGAAATTCAAATGTAAAAATACGTTATTTTTGACTGGTTTGTGAGCCGCTGGTTTGGAAATAAAATAAATGTATTACCACAAGACTGTCAACGCCTAAAAATCGATGAAGCCTTCATAAAATATGACTACAAATATACCTACTCTGTTTACATGTAAGTCTCAAGAGAGATTGAAATATTAAAAAACCCTATTTTTAGATATCAAAAATACAAGCTTATTTCTGCCGGGGGGTGTATTTTATTGAACGGTATATTTTTCCCAAGCACCCCTTCAACCCTTAACTAGAATACACTTAAAAGGCTCCATTATTGCGGAATCCACTTTATCATTCTAGTTTGCTGTTATTTTAAAATGAAGAATTACCCCCATCGGCCATTCCCGAACTGCGCGTATTGCCAGTAAATACTTTGAGAAAATTACCATAATAATGTTCAATATAGTACGCTCATTGTCTGTGTAGGTATTTATCTACAAGCGACCCCCGCAGTGCAAAGGGTTCAGGTTCGATTCCCGGCAAGGTTACAAACAAGTCTGCTCTAATTTTTCTGTTATGTGTGCGGAGTACATGTGAGCAGTAGGTAAGGTGAGGTAAGTCAATTTTATACAAAAAACAAAAATTGTGCCTGAAATCTGGTTTAGCATATTTCTTTTATATACAGGGTTATTTGGAAAACATGAATAACCTCGCAGGACTATATTCCTGCCTTGATTATGAGTCGAATATGTTCAAGCTATATATCAATAGTTAAGAAGATATGTGACATCGAAGTTTGCATTTTATTTCTTGTGAAGCGTTGGACTATCATTACAGTAACTTATATCGAATATGAAAAATTCATTCCCTTTAATACAACTTAAATAAAAACCTTCAAATTCCAATTGGAAAACATTCCAATTGGAATTTTTTCAGGGTTTTTATCATTTTATTTAACTTGTATTGAAACTAATGAATTTTTCGTAATCGATATGAGTTACTGTAATGATAGTACAACGTTTTACAAAAAATAAGTCAGAAATATTGAAAAAAATGCAAACTTTGATGTCGCATATCTCCATAACTATTGATATTAGGTCATGATAGATTGAAGATTTTCGACTCATAATCAAGGCAAGAATATAGTCCTGCGAGGTTATTAATGTTTTCCGAATAACCCTGTATTTAATATTTCTTATATATTTAATATTTAATATTTCTGACTTATCTTCTGTAAAACATTAGACTATCATAAAAGTAATTTATATCGAATAATAAAAATTCATTCGCTTTGATATAAGTCAACTAAAATGATCAAAACTTTGCAGCCACAAATGTCTTGTTCAAAAACAAGATTTTTCAAGATATTAATCATTTTATTTGACTTGCATCGAAGCGAATTAATTTTTAATATTCAACGTAAAATACTTTCACGATAATCTAACGTTTCACGAACGATAAGTCCTATATAGAGAAGAATGCAAACTTTGATATCGCTTATCTCCTGTCGACATTTTACCCTAAGTGTAGTGAATATTTTATATTCAAAGATAAATAAAGAAGACTTTCCCGTAGCTTTTGCCACTAGCTACGAGACCCTGAAGGAATATAAGATATATAAAATTTGGTTTGCTTATTTCTTTAAGTTAACTGAAAATTATACTTCTATCATGAAAAGAACTTATTTTCCTCTTTCCTGAAAATTTGACAATCAAATTTATGGATAGAATTTTTCATTATAACTTGGCCATGTTCATAAAAAAAGTTTTTAAGAGTGTATTAATTGAATTTGATTCTCCCAATCAGAAGTTTTAACGGACTTTTATAATGTGATACCTTTTTTTGTTTGTTTAAGTTTACAAAATAAATAATTGTAGGTATTCTATGGTTTTGAGTGAGGTTAGTGATGGCGTTGTCAAATCGAGTTTGAATTTTTGTCTCTATCTATAGATTTTTGATCTCTGATTTTATCTCCATAAAAAATTTTTCAATACGTGTGCGAGAGGTATACGCTACTGAGATTTCTCAACTAAATGTCTGAGATATCTCATTCCGTAAACACGGGCCCATTATACACTTATTATTGAAAGTTCATCATTACACTTATCCGTAATGGCGGCAAACGATGATGATGGAAGTAAGTGGGTACCTTCAAAACGAAAAGCCATTAAACTCACTAAGTACAAGGTAATATGTGTGTAACACGACCTTTACAGAAAGCTTTTTGTATAATGTGATACCGCCTTGGAGCTAGGCTTTGAAAAGTTATGCTGAACTTTAAGTGAGCGGAGATATACGAGTATGTATTTAACATAATGTTCTTATAATGTATCTTCAGCACACAAAAGCAACTGTTCTGTGTACCGACCGCTTTTCACAAATCCGTAGGAAAATTTAAACTTTTTCTAATGAGATTTCGCATTGTGGAGGGTTACCATACGTTCTCTTTTCTCCGAATCTATATTCAGTTTAAGGCCTTACATTGAAATATGTAAAAATGTCGAGATTTAGTATTTGAAATGAATTTTTCTTGTCAATATTGCTGCTGAGTGGGGGACCCGATCCCGGTACAATTACAATGTTTCCCAGTCGCATCGAAACGTGAGTTTTACGTAAAAATATATTTTAGAAAAAAGTATTTCTAAATGTATTTCTAATAGAATATTATGATTTATAAAATTCTAAATAATATGATAATAATTGTGATTGGAATATTACGAGTTGCATATTTTATTTGTCTCACAGAGACGAAACTGTATATTTTTTTTATTAAGGGAGAGTAGGTATAGAAGTCTTTATGGGTGTATATAGGACTTACGACCTATCGTACGGTTAGCTTAAGTGATCACTTTACACATAGTAACGTTCGCCATTTCCATCCATGATAGAATACCATGTCTATTAATTTTTGGAAGTTGTATATATTTCAATTATACGCCACGTTTCACATGTGAGTTGCAAGGATCCTCACCGCGGCCGACCACAAAGCTTTTTCCTTCCCCTTGAATGACCACAGATGTCGCTAAATGAGACATCTATATTTGATTTTGATTAATTGATTATTGATGTCCCTGTGACAGCAATCCAGTTCTGTTTTGAAAAATTTGGACATACTCAAAATATTCTGTATTTTTTTCGATTTGATTTGAATTAAATTAAATATAAGAATTGAGTATTAGAATTACAATCTTTGTTATGTTATTTTTAATATTATTAACCATTCTCAGTATTTTATTATTCTTCAATTTGAATTCGTGAATTTTATGAAACAGACCATTATTGTGAGAGTAAAGTGAAGAAGACACGGTGAACGGTGCTTTGAATGCAATAATTTCTAATAGAAATGTAACTACCGAGGCAAGACTAGCGGCACATAATAGAATTCTGGTACCAACAATAATTTACGGAAGTGAACCCGTGAGCTGGCAGAAGAGGAACGAAATTAGACTGAATGCAGTGGATATGTGATCCCTTAGACGTACGTATAGCACATCATTAGAAGAATGAAGATATTAGGAATGAATGTAAAGCTGATCTTAGCAAAATTAATAGAATTAGAAAAGGGTCGCGCAGGTGGTTTGGGCATGTTGAGCGAATGAATGAGGAGAGAATGGTAAGAAAGATATATAACATGTTGACGGTGACAGAAAGAGAGAGCGACCACGGAATACGTGGCATGACCAGATTAACCAGATAACCAGATATGGAAGATGGTCCCATTAGAAGCCTTGAAAACCGTGCATGCGAAAATGTATGAATGTGGATGAGGCGATACTTATATATCAGGACAGAAGAGTGTGGCGCTCTATCCTCTCTGCTTGCCCCCACGGGGAAACGGCGTGATAGTAAGTGAGTAAGTGAACTAAAACGATATAAAAATAATACTAGCTTGTAGTCGTCGTATCTAGCTCACCATATTTGTACTTTGAACTCACTGCGAACTAATCCTATGGCTTGCGGTATGAGAAACAAGGTAACGCATTGGCATTTCGAAATCTATTAAAGAGTTAAGGTTGTTTTTACGGTCGTTAGACATATTTAACTGTAACCGGTTGCGGATATTTTATACGAACCGTATGTTTTTCCGAGAAACGATTCTCGACGTTTCGTTGAATTCTTATTCAACGTCATCACGAGGACGACCTTTACCCGCGGAGGTAAAGGGGGAATTGATTACTGCTTTCGAGGCCGTAAATTATGTACACTTTGTTGTGGAGTGTTCACTTCTTCTACAATAGAGGTCGCCAACACTCTTCTATGCTCTGACTACTACTGACTGACTACACCCAACACTCTGAACACTCCACAGCAAAGTGCATATAATTTACGGCCTCGAAAGCAGTAATCAGTCCGCCCTCTACCTCCGCGGGTAAAGGTCGTCCTCCTGGTAACGTTGAATAAGAATTCAACGAAACGTCGAGAATCGTTTCTCGGAAAAACATACGGTTCGTATAAAATATCCGCAACCAGTTACAGTTAAATATTTCGAAATCTGTCCCATTTAAAAAAAACAATTATTTCATTTTCATATGGTAGCCCTAGTTTTGTGGAATAATTTGATGAAAAAAGTTTCCCCTGCGGACTAAACTTTACAGCGTGTAATTGCGGTACCGCATGGTTAAGTTTGTTTGATATATTTATTAGCCGTATAACATAATTCCCTTACTGTAAGAGACATGGGCCATTGGCGAAATATGTTTCAAGGGCACAGGCAGAAGCAGGGCATGCGTAACCGGTTTTCGGCAAACCGATTTATCGGTAAATTTGGCTTAGTTCCGTTACCGAAGTATAAAAAAACTAACCCATAAAAACCAAGTTTCCATTATACTCCCTTTCTCATTTAATAGTGGAAACTGGTTTGGCGCTTAACCTACGCGTCGGGCTTCGGTCGGGCGACGCTACGAAAGGGAGTTATAAAATTTTTCCAAAAATCCAAAATTATATTATAATCAGGTTTAGTGTCTACCAGATGCGTCGGAATCTCCATACAACTTACTAAGTTGTATGAAAAAAACATTAAAATTTCTAAAAATAATTATTTTATTTTTTCAACGAAAATTTGATAGATCATTTTGATCGTCGCCACGAGTCTGCCTGCAAAGTTTCAGCTCGATTTGATCACGGGAAAAGGGTTAAAAATCGATCCATTTTTTTTCGTCAAGCAAGCAAGCAGACGCTACGAGTTAAAAGAAAGGGAGTAATAACAACTAAATAGAATCACTTACAGAAAACGGGGAATTTTGATAATTAAGCATAACATACAATTTTGTAAACCGAGGCACCTTTAATGATAAGTGCTCGTGAAAAAACGAACATGAATATAGGGCTTCACCACAAATATCTAATTACTCTAAAGGGGAAGGGGTCATTTAAAATTTTATAAATAAGTCGTTTATACGTGGTATATACTCTGTTTGATAATGGCCTTGCAAGCTGAAACAGCTGTCACACTTAAAATAGTTAACCCGCAGAATTTAATAATAATATAATTTATTTTAAATTTCAGTAATAATAATATTAATTAAATTAAATTCATTTTAAATTTCATTAATAATAATTATTAAAATTTTATTTATTTTAAATTTCTCTAAAAATAAAATATCCAACACAAAATTCTCAATATTGTAAATTTCCGTTCCCGTTTAGAATTCAACTCATGCACAGAAAGCGAGTGTTGTAATAAAATCCCTCCTCTATCACTTCGAAGATGCGTACAAGATCTGTGTTATCTTTATAAAATCTTGAATAATTTGGTTGACTCACCCTATTTATTAGAGCAAGTAGGTTTAAGCTGTCCTACATACTCAATGCGTTCAATTTATTTTACCCAAATTTTTATAGGACTAACTACTTAAACTGCTTTGTAACTCGTTCCACTTCAAAATACAATCTGTTAAATTCTACAAATAACCTAGACATTTTTATTGACAATTTGCTTTTATTTAAAATGAAACTCCGTAATCTCTTTTATGATTATTGAAATATATTTAATACTTCTTTAATTGAATTCCATTCCCTTCCACTTCCTACCACCCTTCCCATTTTATGCATTATCATAATTTAAATCATAATTTAAACTTTTATCACATATTCTTTTTCATTTTATTTTTTTTACCAGCTTTGAAGTAACTTCACTGGTCATGCTAAATGAATATTTTTTCGATATTATATAATTTATTACATTGTACTGTATATTTCCCAAAATAAAATAAAATAAAATAAATAAAAATATATTAACAAATATTGTGCAGTAATTCAATAGTTAATAGATCGATAAATAAATAAATTTGATAACCCATCAATCTTTATTCTAATTAATTGCATATGAAAGTAGCCGATTTTTTATTTATTTATTTATTAATTAACGCCCTTTAGGACTTTTAAAACAGATAGGTAAAGTGTACATTAACAGAATATATAGTTTAAAAACGTAGCATAATATAATAAGTCATCTTTGTCTAAAATAAATATCAATATGTAACAATTAGCTTTTATTAAAGCGTTCTTTTTTCATTTGTTGTTTTATATCAAAATATAATGCCATAATATCGTCATACTTACTGGTAAATTCAGAGTTTTACCGATTTACTGGTAACGCAATTTTCTAGAAAATTTGCCTGCCCTGGGCAGAAGAGCTCCGGGTATACAGAGTCAACACGACATTTTCAAATTATTATCTTGTGGATTCTAGCTGTAGGTATCTTGCTTCTGACGCAATGACGCACGATTCGGGATCTCAGTTCTAAAAGGGCCAATGTAAAAATCGCTCATTTTTAAAAATCAAAACTTAAAAATGTTTAATGCTTTTCGAAGGCTTCCAGTTTAAAATGTATCACGAAAGGTCGATGAAAAAAACGTAATAAATTTTATGAAGTTGTGGTGGTGTAATATTCAGGGTGTAACAGAGCTAGTCCACATTACTTTACAGGTAGATATTATGAGTCGAAAATGTTAATGTTCTAATATCAGTAGAAATAGAGATAAACGACTTTAAATTTTCTATTTTGTTTCAACATTTTTTTCACCTATTTTCTGTAAAATATTGGATTATTATTACAGTTTTTTTAGGTTTCAATCCTAGGATTGCTCTGCACCCAGCACTCGATCTCTCCACTCCTCTGTGTCACCTACCAGCCTTTTTTTTGTTGGTAGGTGCTATAGCGCACATCTCCGATAACCTGGTCTATGTAGCTTGATTTCGGGCGGTTTCTACGATTATTGCCTTTAATATTGCCCTCGACGGTGGTAAAAAGCAGGCCTGGGTGCCTTATGTTATGTCCTATCCAATTCGCTCGTTGTTGGGCGATTTTGTTCAGGATCTGCCTCTTTTCGCCCACCCTGCTCAACACCTCGTCGTTTATGATCTGACCAATGGAAATAGTTGTAATTGAATATTAAAAATTCATTCACTTCAATACAAGTCAAATCAAATGATTAAAATTTAACAGAAATTAGAAAAATATTTTTTGTAAGGTTTTTATTTATGTATTTATTTTAGGAAAAGTTAACAGCAAATCTAAAATTAACACACAAAAGATTAAAAAAGTAAATTATGCCAATTATAAACTTTCCATTTGAGATTAATTATTTATTAGTGATATTAGCTGAGTGTGAAAATATGAGATAATTTGTAGTTTAAATATATATGTTAAGAAGGGGTGGGAATGGCGGAGGGGGATGTAGGATTAGCGTAAAGGAAAAAGTATGGGAGTATATGGGAATATAAATTAAGTAAGCTAGTTTATTATTTTATTTAAGTTGATTTAAATCTTATGAACTTTTAATTTAGATATAATAAAGGGGGAAAAATACAACCATCACACCCATTGCCAACGAAGTAACACACTTTTTTTTGTGGCAAGAAGACCCCATAGGGGTGAAACGCAAGGAAAGAAGAAGAAGAAGATATAAGTCACCTTCATAGAAGATAAGTCAGATATATTGGAAAAAAATGAGAACTTTGAAGTTTATCTCCGTAACTATTAATATTAGAACATTGCTGATTAAACACAGTTTAGGCAGGAATCTATAAATCTATGAATCTATAAAGTATTGTATATATTTATTTATATATTTATAAAAACGTTGTTGTGGGTTTTTATTGTTGTTTTGTAGAATTTACGGGTATTGGACACCAAGAGAAATCAATATTTCCACAAAATAAAAGAACACCATTTGGATATGAGAAAAAATTCAAAGGATGTTTGAATAGATCAAAACAGAGTACTGTGATATGTTTACGTGGTGGGATGGGGAGAAACAAATGATATTGTGGTATGATAAATGTGTTGGAGCGTTTTTTCCACATTTGTTATTGTTTCAGAATATCGTGATTCACTTCGTGTATTCGAATACAATACAATTTATTCGAATACACGGTATTGAAGTAAAATTTTTCTTTGAAATATACCGATAAGATGGATAGGCGACCTTTGCGCTTTGATAGGACATTTTTTATATAGAAAACAAACACAGATCAGCTCGGAATGGAAAAATTTAACGAATCGGAACGATCGACAATATTCTAAAATTTACGTATTATTTTTGATCAAAAAGTGTAGATACACTTTATTACAATAGTGCAACATACAAAAATTCTAGCAGAAAATTTATAATTTTTCAAATTATAAATTTATGTAACAACGGATTTAGTTGAGATCAAAAATATTTCACGAACCGGAACCATTTGTGAGAAATCTGCGACCAGAGATATATTTGCAAAAGTCCTACGAACGAAAATATTCTCAGTTTACGGCCGTTCAGGTTTTTCTGGTTAGTATTTTCTGAGCAATTCTGCTGTGTCAAGACAGACTTTCAAGTCGACGTTTCGGATACCACTGCAGGATCCATCATTTTCAGCCGCGTCTATATAGCTCGATTCTTTGTTAGTTCTACCTTCCACTCGGGAATCTTATCGCTGAGGATGGATTTTGAATGTCTGGTTCACGACTGAGAATACTTAAGTCAGCAAATTCTGATAATAGAAACAATTGGACAATGAACTGCTGACGCTATGCGGACATTGCCCCCAAAGATCTATCATCGGCCAGCAAGGTCCTAACTCTAACTAGAATTCTGATCCCACGAAGCAGTACTGCGTTCTAGATTACTCTGATGAATTCAGGAACTTATATACACTAGAAATACTGTAATGCAGTTGTACTGAAGGTGAATACCTAATTATTTAAATGACTATATTTTTTCATAGAAACCTACCATACTACTAGGTACGCCTTTGGCGCTTGAGTTTAAATACTACGTTATTACACAAAATATTGTCTTTTATCACAGCCTAACGGATTGGAAACATAAGTATTATTTTCTAACCTTTTCGGAGTTATGACGTCATCTAATTAATTAGAACCTCATTATTTGCGAGTAAAAAAGGAAGTTTTTTTCTCTCCGCGTTACCATAGTTTGAAGTTCAAACATTGCGTGTTTATTTCCTGCTCACGTGTGTGTGTAGTTCTTACCTACATTTAAAAAAATAATGTCTAAACATTTAATTTCTCTTTTGAAAGTAGCGCAACATGGCATTTTAGTAAATTGGTTTTGAATGAAGGAACATGTTTAAGAAGTAACTACCTAACTAACTAACCAACCACCACGCCGTTTCCCCGCAGGGGAAGGCAGAGACGATTGAACGCCACACTCTTCTATCCTGGCACACCACTTTTACTTCGGCCACATTCATACAAGTTCTACGGTTGTTGCGGCTTTTAACGGGGCCATCCCCAAACACTTGTAGCATCTGATCGTGCCAGGTCTTTCGCGGACGCCCTCTATTCATGTTTCCTTCAACACTCGCCACATATATTTTCTTAACCATCCTTTCCTCGTTCATACGTTTCAAATGACCAAACCATCTCAGCATTCCTTTCATTATTCTATCTAATACACAACAGCCAGCATTGCATTCACGTCTAATTTGTTCAAATCGACCAAAGATTTTCCACACAAGCGTCTTAGTGACCGCATTTCTACCGCATTCGGTCTACTTTCATTCCTCTTTTTCCAAATCCAGGCTTCACTTCCATACATCAGGGTTGGCACTAGAACGCCATTATGTACCGCTAGTCTTGCATGTTTAAGAAATAAACTTAAATATTAAATTTTTCAAATTTACTGCAAAAACATTGTGGTTAGCCATTTTTAATCAAATTTATGAATAACTATGATTTAGAGCCATTTGAGTTTCTTATGTCATTTACTACTTATCAGTTTTGCTAGTTTGTAATTTATTTTCAGTAGTTTACTATGGACGATTCTTCTGGCGATGATTGTCCTGTGTCCAGTGTCCTAGTGGTGTAACATTCACCCTCTTCCATTGCCACCAGAAGGGTCTGTCATCAAAGTCCGAAGATCGACTCTTTCCTGATTCGTCGTCTTAGGTGGTGACACCAATTTTGAAGCGAACAAACTACTCTCGACATGCAGCATGGTATCCGTTCGTCAACCGAATAGATTGTTGAGATCGCGAAATGACTCACGTTTCCACACTTTTTCCGAGTGGTACAACATATCTATATGCATATGGTTTTCGAAGCACATTCTAATTTCCTAACTCTATTAAGGAATTATATCATGAAAAACATCAATTATACTTCAAATTACGGTAGTCAAGAAAGTTAAAACGGCGGATAGCGCATACAATTTTCTTCATCATGGAGACGATGAACTATAAAATTAATATAAAATAATATAAAATATAAAATTATCATCTTTTGAAAACGAAAATTCATTTAAAAAAATTAGTATAGGTATTTTCACATAAGCTTGCAATTGAGTTAGTGTGGGTAGAGTGTGTAATATGCGCTTTGTTTCGTTGTGCTAAGTTTACGAATACGCCCCTCTCGTATCCGTTAACTTAACACAACGAAACAGTACCCAGTTTAGAAGTGTGTTTGGTCAATTATATGTTTTTATTTATTTTCATAGATGGCGGTAACGTGCCGCCATACATATTATATGAAAACTTTGAATAAATATTTAAAAATAATCACACAAATTACATAAAATTTGAGAATGTAAATCATTAATGGTATTTATTGTTTGTAACGATACAGATTTGCATCGAAAATATAACAGGGGTAGGGGAAAGGGTAAAAGGAGAGGGAGGAAATGACACCTGGGTTCTAAAGAATAAGTTTCCAAATTTTAAGTCAGATTGGTTAAACGGTACAGATTTGCATCTGAAATATATCATGGGGAGGGGAAGGGGTAAAATAATAGGGGGAAATGTCGCCTATGTTACCCGCCGGGTCCTAAAGCATAAATATGCAAAGTTTGAATCGAATCGGATGAACGGTATTGATTTATATAGAGAACAGACAGACAGACGGACAGACATTGAGTTTTAAAGGTATAGATTATATTCCCATAATACAAATACAAAATAGCAGTATGAGCTGAAGGTAAATTTGTAGGGTTTCAAAATGTTACAAATAATCGATGCGAGTGTGAGCCGAAGAAAAAAATTAATATTTGCGCTGTTGTCAAATAAGACTTTCCGCGCGATGCCGCCGCTACTTACATAGGGAACGTTATTTCTCAAATGTTCTTGTATAATCTCGTGTGTTCCATCGATTTCTAGTTGTTTCCTATGTGCAGCAGCGTAATTAAGTGATTATTAGTATTTCTTTTGATTTATGATCACGTGATAACAGATATTTCGGTAGGTACAGACAAGTACCCACGAACAGAAAAAGGAAGTTATTTTCTGTAGCGAAATAAAAAAATATTCTTTCGTTAATGCGAAGGTTTGAGATTTTCGGATGCCGTCTCTCTCTTTGCTGGTTGATGGATCGCCAAATTAAGTGGTTCTTAAGTGTTTACCTGTTCCGAGGCATTTCTATTTAGAAGCATAGCAATGTTTCGCAGACACAAACGCAATTGGCAAAAACAAACAAAAAGATTTATTAATATCCTCAAAATGTTTGTTTCTACGCTTGCCTTTGAAATGTTAGATTACCGATCCTCAGATTTTTTAAATGGAAAAAGGTAGATTTATTAAACTAAAAACATTTCCAATTACCCAGAATTTCCATCACAAACAAACGAAAAATATGTGAAATATATAGAGCACAAGGTGACTTTCAAAATACCAACTTTTTTTGGGAAACACTTGTCATAAACCATAAATTTCCGAGATTGTATAAACTTACTCGTATAAACGAAATATTAAACAAACACAGTGTACCTATGTATCATTTTATGTATATTTTTTTATTCTTCTGTTTGGTACGTCTAGGCACGTCCTCTAAAAACATTATTAGAAATGACTTAGAAATGATTTAGAAAAATAGAATAGAATAGAATAAGACTTATAACTTTCGTACAGTAGAACTTCGTTAAATCGAAATTTAAGCGATCCAAAAAACATTTCGAATTATGCCGAACTCCGTTAATTCAAAATATCGCGTTGCGATTGCGAATATCGCCAAAAATCGTAAAACTCCGTTAAAAGAGACGCGTAATTTTGTGAGAAAGGTTTATATTATTGCATATTTCAAGAAATCAAATGAAAAACGCAATTTTTTTATGCTAATGCACAGATTGCGACATTTATATTAATAAAGTACACGATATTGACATATTTGCCGTTCTCATTTGCGAAAAAATCAAATTATTTTTTTATATATTGGCCACGTTTGAATGGCCATAATCGAAAATGTTTAGGGTTATCTTTGAATTTATGAAAGGCTTCTTCAATTCTTATTTGACCCGCCTTTTTTCAAACTCAGACCAACATACAACACAGTTATTAGAAATAAAATTGTTCATCAGTAATAACTGAAGTAATGCGTGAAGTAAGTAATAACATCTTCCAAAAAAAACATTTTAACAACAAAAAAACACTGTTATTAGAAAAAATAATCGAATTAAAGAGGAATTTAAAAAGGAAAATCAATTATTTAAAATTTACAACGCGTCCAATTACGAGGAATTAGGGCAAACTAAAACTGTCCGCGCATATCATGGCAGCCAACTAAAGAAAACATATATAGGATTCCCCAATTGTAACATAAAATATATAAATAAAATGGATTCCATAAGGTACCGCTAAATACATAAACGGATGCGTGGGATCAAAAAGTTATAACTTGTTTAAAAAAATATGTGACTTAAAATGTATTGATTTATGGCGCAAGGTATTATAATACATCAATGGCTCAAGGGTCTAAAAATTATTTCGAATTACGAGTTATCGGTGTTTTAGAAATATCAACTGTGGTAAATCAACTATGAAATTAACATTTTGGGACTCTCGTGTTCTAAAAATATCAAATTATGATGTATTTCGATTTATCTGGGTTTGAATTAACGGTATTTTACTATACTGTGCTGCTAAAAAAATTGGACATGTAACTTATGTGGTCTGAAAGAAAATTTAAAAAAAAACGGTATTTCATAGTTAAATCATTTGAGCCAAATCGTGAATATGACACCATCGTACTTTAGAATATAGCTAATATATACCTAATATTGTCACGATATTTGCGATCAATTGCACAGCCGAGAACGTAAGTGGACAGCAGTTCTGGTTTTGATAGCAGCAAAAAACCAAAGATAAGCGAATAAACGACTAGAAACAAGCGAAGATTGACAGCCACTGATTAAAGAGTACCTCCATGTGGAATATTCTAGAGCGAAGCAGTGCAAATTACGAAATAGTTTGTGTCCAGTGACTTTTCATACGTTCTACATTGTCATTGGTATTAATTATTAATACCAATTACAATGTAGAACATATGCGGAGCGAAGCATTGAATTAAATTAATGAAACTGGTTAACTGTGAGCGACGAATGTTCTGGACGCCATTCAAAAGATCAGTTATGGGTCCGCTCTGTACTAAGTACTACAATGTAGTACTACATTATAGTCAAGCGCACACTTCACACGTTTGTAAGTGTACTGCACTCTACAAACTACACATTTTAAATTGCACACGTCAAATTGTACATCACAAATTTTATACTTCAAAGTACACACTTCAAACTATGTCATACTTCAAACTACACATTCTTCAATTCTTTTAATTTTTTTGACTGATTTGTATGTTTTCGGAAGTTGATAAAGCTAAAACGACCTTTTGAAATTCCATTCCCCCAATAGATTTTATTTTTCTGGAAGTTGATGTAGTTATGTGAGGAAAAGTTTGGAAACTGAACAATCTACCCTCCCATGGGTTAGAAGAAAATTTTGGGATCGAATAAAGAAATCTTTGGAAATGGAAACAACCCCCCCCCATGGTTTAGAAAATTTTGGGTAGCTCACTTTTCAAGAAGCACTTCTTGTAGGTTATTGTAGTATATACAATTTTGTAATTTTGTAGTACTACAATTACTTTACTTCCTGTAGTTTATTGATGTAAATTAAATGTGTAATGTTTCAGTAGGTACCTACTACAAATATAGCACACGCCGTAGAGTATATACATAGATTGTATATACTCTAAGGCACATGCTTTATAGTCTTCAAAGTAGTGAACATGTGCGTTCATTTCGTTCATTTTGAAATGTGGTTTTTCGTGTTGTAGTCTTCATTTTGAAATGTAGTTTTTCCCTTACAAAAGACCCAAGTGTGTCGATCTCTTTCAAAAAGTAAGTAATTGAAATACTTCCAAGTGGGTGCCGAGAGAATCAACGAGTTTTGCAGCTGGGTATGTGAATGAATGTAATTGACCCCTGACCCTGTGTGATTGACGAACTGCTCGACCCAGTGCAAAATACCTAAATATATATTATGTAGTTCATCTTGACAACCTCTGAAACATCGACATATGACAAAAAATAATACATTATAACAATATTTTTGTGTGTACGTTCTAAGAACACAATTACTGTATTTTGTCCACAGAGGAATATTTATTAATTACGATAAATTATAAATGTCTCACAGAGACGAAACTATTTATATGGAAAACTTGTGAAAAAAATGCCACCTCATACAGGTCATAAACCCTGGGCTTTCATACACTTTTACAAACTCACGAAGTATAAAACAAGTATAAAAGACAACCATACACGTTTCCTATATAAATAGCTTCGTCTCTGTGAGACATGTATAATTTATCTTAAATAATAAATAACACTATATTGAAGACTTCATTCTTATTGTGTTTCCATATTTTGTACATACAATATGGAAACACCATGTCGAGTCTTTGGGCCCCCGACCCTACTAGGACAAGGGGATGGAGATGACGATGATGATGATTCTTATTGTGAAGTTACAATTTCAAAACAAAGTTCTGTCAATTTTAAATCCAAATTTATTAATCAATTAGAAAGATATACAGAAAAATCAAATCAACGAAAAAATATTTGGCTGCTACCGGGCTGTAACCTCGCAGGACTACATTCCTGCCTTGACTATGAGTCTAAAATGTTCATGTTCATGTTCAAAATGTTCAGTTATGCCGTATTAAAAAGTTTGCATTTTTTAAAATATTTTTTACAAAACGTTGAACTATCATTACAATGGTGTATATCGTTTACGAAAAATTCGTTCGTTTCAGTACAAGTTAAATTAAATGATTAAAACCTTGCAGAAATTCCAGTTGGAATGTTTTCCAATTGGAATTATTACCGTTTAGAAGGTAATATATCGATTAGATGCTGTAAAGCTATCGGGTTTATCAGAATTGAACCATTAAACCTAGCAGCACCTGTCTTATGAATCAAGCCAATATATAGCGGTCCTGATGACGAAAGTATAAAATGTCGTACAACTATCTAAACGGAAAATGATTAAATAATTTGATTTTTTTTAAATTATAGATTAAATAAAGAGTAATCCAGTAATTAGAGTAACGCAGTTAAGAGGCAAAATCTTAAACCCGTGATCACGATTTTAGATTTAATTTCGAACCTCGAGACGCGCACACAAATATCACAAAACAAACCGCAGACATCTACAATTATTTTTTCTGAAAGAAACGCATAAAATTGCTAATATGGAAGATTGCAATTCTCCCAACTGACCAACGGAATATCAACCGTCAATGAATTGACATTCGATGTTTAGCGTTCAGAAGCGCGAGCAGAAGAATTTCTCAGACATGGTGTATACAATGGGATTACGATTATCTCCAGTCAAAATTTTCGAAAAAAAATTCCGCGGACACGGGCAAAAATTTGCAAAACCCCATAATGCCAAAAATACGAAAATAGAATCGCACTTTTCTAAATATAGATGAACAATCTCTCTGATGTGGTGACTTTGTGGAAGTCACGAGGGCTTCGGTGAATCAATTGTAATTAGTTTTCCCTCTGCCTCTAAAAGCATTTAACCCTTTTCCGTCTCGTATATCAGACCTCCCCTCTTAACTGGCGTTTAAACACTTCCACCGAGACAAACTATACGATTGGATCGGAAAATAACAGCCGGATATTCATCCGTATTCTGAAAATAACAATGTCTGGATCTTTAAGATCTTTATCCCAACACTTAATAGACGATAATAAAAATTAAAAATGTCCAGAGCAGATTTTGTAATTCTACGGCTCAAATACACTGTATTGGAAGATGATATAAGAACGATTGTTTCTTACAGTCGTATTAATTTCTTCATCCACAGCGTCCAGATGAAATATCATGGCTAAACTTGTCATGATCACGTTCGGCGTTACCCCGTATTCAAATCTTCCCATCTTGACATTTGACAGATAACAATTTACATCTTTCTCCCTCCCTCATAGAAACCATCACCGACGTAAAGCTATCTCTCGTTTATTTTTAATTTTTATTATCGTCTATTAAGTGTTGGGATAAAGATTTTAAAGATCCAGACATATCTGTCAAAAGATGTCAAGGTGGGAAGATTTGAATACGCGGTAACGCCGAACGCGGTCATTACAAGTTTAGCCATGATATTTCATCTGGACGCTGTGGATGAAGAAATTAATACGATTGTAAGAAACAATCTTTCTTATATCATCTTTTAATACAGTGCATTTGAGCCGTAGAAATACAAAATCCGCTCTGGACATTTTTAATTTTTATTATCGTCTATTAAGTGTTAGGATAAAGATCTTAAAGATCCAGACATTGTTATTTTCAGAATCGGGCCGATTGTCGGGTAAGTAGCAGGAGTTCCTGTAGCCTCTCAAAATGTACTTCACACTCTATACACAGGAATCATTAGGAATCACGGAATGGACCGAAGCAAACCGTAACACCGCTCCATCTAGTGGGATTCCAAAAAAACGAGCTCTAAATAATAAAAATATGACGGATTTCTTACCCGCTATACATACAAGTATATCCGGCAAATTTTTCATGAAATGCTTAAAGCTTTCAAAGTATTAGTTATTATCTATACTAATATATAAAGAGGTAAAGTTTGTAAGTTTGGATGTAGGAGGTAATCTCCGAAACTACTCATCCGATTTCAAAAATTCTTTCACCAATATTTAGAATAGACTTTCAGGGTGGATATATATCTCGTTAAAATAAAACTGCTTCTCGTGGTGACCTATTTTACATTACTAAACTAAAGTTGACGAAAAAATGGTCGAGCGATGCGTTTTTAAATACTTTCTATACAGAAGTTGTATAACTCGAAAAGTTCTTTATAAAAGTCCGCGACGACATATATCTATATGTTAAGGTTAATACACAAATAAATAAAATATGAATAAAAGTTACCAAAAATCTACGCCTGCAAAGCTGCGGGTACAGATAGCTTTAAATAAAGTTAATAATATTGAAGAAAATTATTTGAACACAGTTAAATAAATCATTTAAAAAATATATTTGAGAAATGAAAATAGTCATTTGAGGTATTGATGTTAGCATTTTTTTCTTTGTTATAATATATCGTCTTCTATGGAAGGTTGGTGTAAGGGCGAAGATAAAATGTAATATTTGTAAATTAATATCATTAATAATACTATACTTAAGTTTGGTATTTTAATAAAGTTAAATGAGAAAAACCCTGAAAATATTCCAGTTGGAAGGTTTTTTAATTGGAATTCGAAGGTTTTTTTTATTTGACTTGTATTAAAGGGAATGAATTTTTCATATTCGATATAAGTTAGTGTAATGATAGTCCAACGTTTTACAAAAAATAAGTCAAAAATATTGAAAAAAAATGTAAACTTTGATGTCGCATTTCTCCTTCACTATTGATATAAGGTCATAATAGCTTGAACATATTCGACTCATAATAAAGACAGGAATATAGTCCTGCGAGTTTACTAATGTTTTCCAAATAACCCTGTATAGTGTAATATACTTTCGAACTCATTGATCATAAAAAAAAACACTCCTAATATTATCGACCGTCCCGGTTCACTAAATTTTTGAGCCAGGGAATAGGTTAATGTTAAAAGCATTTTTTAGCATTATTAAGTGTAGTTTTTTATCCAAGATGCAAACGCTGCAAAAAGGGATAGCCACGAATTTTTTTCAATTATTTATGATTAAAATTATACATACAATGACTTACCTCAACAGATAAGACAACTGAGCAGTGGCAAATTTAAAAAAGAAGTGACGAACACAGACGCAACAAAGAGAGTTGTTTTATTATTTGATATAAGTTATTGTTATAAGTTATATAACGTTAATTACTTTTTAAAATCTAATATGTAAAATTTTAAATGTCTAAATGTGATGTAAATTAAATTTCTAAATGCCATATAAATTTAAATGTTACTTTCATAGAATTTCCAGGTCTCTTATTTTTTAAGCGATATAAAAATGTCGTCTTTCGATAATGATGTTAGAGGAAATGCTTTAAAATTTATTGATTAAGAAGAATCGTGTAAAGATTAATTAATGTAAGTGATATTATATGAAACATTTTCCATTTTAATTAATTTCAGAGCCAAATTGACGTCGGACTTAGTGAAATGAATAATTATTTTAAGATATTATATTCACACTGTTCAACGTTAATTTTATCATTATTTAATAATACATAAATCTTTATTAAATTAATAATTCACAACGCAAACATTTTTGACGTCGTCTCATAGCTTTTCTCTGTCGCTGTAATTAACTTCCTAAATATAAGGCACACGTATTAGCCATAAATATAAGAATGTATTCTTATACGGCTATATAATAAAACAAGAACCATAAATAGTGTAAGAATAGGTGGGTGTATTCTTATATTTATGGCCACAGAATAATAATTCACCTCGGGAAACAGAATAAAAGAGAGATGTGACGTATACACGCTCAGGAACGCACGCGCATATAGGTACACTGATTTATTACTTTTTATATGTATATTTAGGAACCTTAACTTCATGGCTTTTTTCAGTACATAAAAATTAAATTCACTGCGATTATCTTAAATCACAGAGCTTTCTTTTGATAAATATGAAGAATTTATTAAAAGGTACACAATGTATTTATGTCAAGAGAAAACAAATACTAGAGTTTGTGTGTATGGGAAGCATGTTTGATAGAAGAGGAAAGACTAGCGGTACATAATGTAATTCTGGTACCAATTGGCAAAAGAGGAACGAAAGCAGAAAGAGAAAGTAGAGAATGAAGATGAAATTAGATCACTCAGGCGCATGTGTGTCGAATTAATTTATGATGCAGTAAAGAATGAAAAACATAAGAAAGAATGTAAAGCAGACCTTAGAATAGTAAATTAAATTACAAAACAAGCAATTCAAAATATTTTTTTGAGAATAGGCTTTTATAGGGTAAATAATTATTTTCTAGAATTTGAGCAATTAGTGACAATAATATCGCAAAAATAGACACTTATTTGACTAAACATTTTTGTTATTATTTATTGTCTTTCTCTGCATGAAATATTTAAATTAATTATGTAAAATAAATCCTATTTCGCATTGTCATAAGAAATTCACAAATGCTGAAAGTTTCAGAAATCTAGCTCGGATTAATTGTTGATATTTTTTTCGATTATTTAATTAGCAGACAAACATTCCTGGTAAATAAATCGTGCTTTTTACAATACACGTTGTTTTTTAAATCTCGTTCCAAACCAAGTCTCTTAAGTAAAAACGTATTTTTGTAATAAAGCGTGACTTGTTTATTAAGCCATAAAACTTTTTAAGAGCATTTACTTTGATCTTTTCACAATTGTTTCAAAGTTTACAAGCTCGAAGTAATTTTTTTAAACAAGTATAAACGTATTGGAACCGGCCATATTACCAGACTTACATACTTACGATTACGCCGTTTCCCCGTAGGGGTAAGCAGAAAGGATAACGCGCCACACTCTTCTGTCCTGACATACAACTCTTGCCTAATCCACATTTTCGCATGCAAGCTCGTCGGTTGTTGAGGCTTCTAATGGGATCATCTTCCAGTATCTGGTTAATCTGGTCGTGCCACGTCTTCAGCGGTCGCCCTACCTTTCTGGTACCGTCAATACTTGCGTTACATATCTTTCTTACCATTCATACCTCATTCATTCGCTCAACATGCCCAAACCACCTGAGCGACCCTTTTTTAATTCTATCAATTATGCTGAGATCAGCTTTACATTCATTCCTAATATCTTCATTCTTTAATCTATCATAAATTATTACCAGACCGTGTTACCGAGAAATGTATATTAGTTCATGTCTATATATTTTGGTGGTCTGTGAGCGAGTACCTTTCGACTGCTAGGGTGGTGTGGTCCAATGGGAATGCCTCCCAGACAGATAATCCTATATAAAAATTCTATAGACGCGGCTTTTGTACCCTCGAGTCGAAGGTCTCTTCCTGACAATGGCGCTCCACCCTGTTGCCAAGTGAAATGTAGAACAATAGAATTCGTCATAAAAAGGCGCCAAGGCCGACTTGTTACCATTTGAATAGCATTAGTCGGGTCGGTAAAACAGATTACGCAAAACCTGCTAATCCTTTCGGTTTTACTCCTAATATGTTATCCAACGCTTGTGGTGCGTCCACTGTTTGCTGTGATTTAAAATATTGAATATTAAAGCAGACTTAAAAAAACGTAATTGCGTATTTAAGTACGTAAAAAACTAACCCATAAAAACCAAGTTTTTATTTTACTCCCTTTCTTTGTAAATTAAGTTTACCATAATGTAATAATTGATTGACTGAAAATGAAACATGTCTATACAAACATCTATGTCAAAAATCTCTAAAAATATCTCTTTATTATTTGATTTCTTCCCAAAAAACCGAAGTGTGCTGTCATCTGTGAACCAATTGTCATAAATTTTCGATTGTTGGATTCGTAGTGAAGTAACTATTATACCTACCGCCGGAGTAATTTAAATTTTAAATATTGCGTGACGTTATGGGGCCGCCGGCGCCGTTAGTAGTAATCAAACTTTTGTAATGATTTCAATTTGAAAAAACCATTAAAATTTCTAAAAATCCAAAATTATACTATAATTATTAATTTTTTTAACGAAAATTTGATAGATCTTCTTGATCGCTTGAGTCTGCTTGCAAAGTTTCAGCTCGATTGAATCACGGGAAAAGGGTCAAAAATCGATCCAAAGTTTTTTCGTCACGAAAATTAGCAAGCAGACTCCACGAGTTAAAAGAAAGGAAGTAAAAAGAATCTTTCTTGTTTGTAAGTGTTAAGTTTTTAAGTGCCAAGATTCTGCAAAGAGAAAACAAAAACACACCTGCATAGCCATGAAATCTCAATAATTTTAAAACTTATTTGGAAAACATTATAAAATTGTAAATTATGTTCCTTTAGACACAATTCATCCAATTTATAACATATATCTAATAACCATGCATCGCCAATTAAAAGCTGTTCCATGGTCAGTACGTTCTCATTGAGAGTAAGATTAAGATGAAAAAGATACAATTTGTTTACATTTAAAATTAATGAAGTTTCAATAAAAATATTTAGATTCAATTCTAAATTACTGACTCAAGATATTTTCAATTTCAATTTCTATTTTCAATTTACATTTAAAATGTCGTTTTTATTTTTCATTTCTCTTTTTACTTTTCAATTCTCAATGTTCAGTTTTAATTTTCAATATAAATGTTCAATTTCAATTTTCAATTTTAATTTTCCATTTAAATTAACCAATCTAAACATTGAACCACCGCTACTCTTCATAGAAAAATCGCAACTGGTGTGGTTTGGGCACTGTCTGATGACCGAATTCCTAGGAAAATACTGAGTGCGATTCCTGAGGGAAGACGTCCAGTGGGCCGCCCCCGACACAGTTGGGCGAGACAACTCAGAAACTGTGTGTGGAAAGGATGGGAATACAATGGACGGAGGCCACACAATCAGCGCAAGACAGGGACGAATGGAGGCGCCTTGTCGATGCAATGGGTCCCCGACCCGAATAGGACAAGGGAAAGAGGATGAGATGAGATATGAGATGAGAATTTTAATTTTTATTTTCAATTTAAATTTTCAATTTCAATTACTATTTTAAATTTTTTAAATAAAATATCTCAATGTATTTTTGTGTGTCATGTGCAAAGAAATTTAAAAGTAAGCTGATACATTTATTGTATCAGCTTCCTGCTATACAAAAATAAAAGCAAAAGAATCTTAAAAAAAATCAAAAGCAAAGACTATCTTAAAAAAGCAATATATTAAAAAAAAAAATGTAGTCAGCGAGGATTAAAAATTTATACTGCACTGAATTCGAGATTTTATAGGAAGCATAGCCTATAAATTTATAGGAAACATGATTTTGGAAACCTACATAAAATCTAGAATTCAGTACATGTTAAACTAGTAATCCTCGGTGACAGCATTTAAAACATTTTTTTAATTATTTGGATACTAGTGTTTTTGCTTTGACACCCCACAATTATTGTATCTAATAATGTGTCGATGTCTGTTGTTCTGAAATTTCCAATTAGAAAACAAACAATTTATTTATCAGTCAGAAATTTGAAAATTGGAGCACTTTAATGTTATTATTAATTTTTTCCAGAAACTGTCACGTGCATTTTTTTACACCCGCCATATTTTTACTATCGTATTCTAGCAACACAATCTAGTTTATATGTTAAAAAATTCGGAAGAATATCAAATAGGTATACGTTAAAAAGAATATTGCTTAATACTGGCAATGATTCTTCTATAATTTTAATACAAATTAAAAGTATAGAAGAATCGTTACCAGCTGCGAAATCTATGTAAACTGTTTCAAAAATGGACTACAGATGCCCCTAACATGGCCCCTTGAAACTTGAAATATACTGATGATTCTTATTTGGAACATATATGTATATGACTTTAAAAAATTCTATGTGTGTATGTTCTTACGATGGAATTGCTGAACGTTGCATTGTGTAGAGTGATCACTTAAGCCAGCTCATACAGGTTGCAAGCTCTGGGCCGTCGTACAAAAAAAGACTACCATGCACGTTTTTCATATAAATAGCTTCGTCTCTGTGAGAATTCTATAATATATCTCAATTAAATAGTAATCCCGCAGTGGACCAATCCAGTAATTGTGTTCTCAGAACATACATATACAAATATTGTTAGTAATTAGTTAATTAAGTTAGGTACTTGTGAAATTTAATACATGAAATAATTTAATATATGAGTATACCTTAAACGAAAGCCTGATTAAGTCAGTGGTCTCGCATAAGGATCTGGGTGTTAGTATTACCAAGGACTTTAAATGGTGTGAGCACATAGCGAGTGTGGTTAAGAAGGCTAACTCTATTTTGTATTTAGTGAGAAGATCATTCCAACATCTGACAGTACCACTATTCACAACTATTTATAAGACATATGTGAGACCTCTCCTCGAATATGCCTCTCAGATCTGGAATCCATATTTTGCTAAAGATATAGTTTTACTGGAAAATGTTCAGAGACGAGCCACAAAATTGCCCTTGGGTCTTAAAAACCTGGAATATGCGGAAAGGCTGAGAGTATTGAAACTGCCCACTCTTCAGGAGCGACGAGCAAGAGGTGACCTCATCGAGACATTCAAGATTCTATCGGGCTACTACAATATTCCTAATATGACAGATATGTTTGCATTTAACACTAATGTGGGCCTTCGAGGACATCACCTGAAGTTGAACAAGTCTCGGTTCTCGTGTAACCCAAGAAAGCATGCATTAAGCAATAGAGTGGTCAATATGTGGAACAGTTTGCCTGAAGGCGTTGTGTCTGCAGCCAGTGTCAATCAGTTTAAGAATAGGCTGGATATTCAAATGAGAGACAGTGATATGGGCCTATCAGCTTAAGCTGCCTGCCCATTATCAATAATAATAATAATAATAGTGAAACACGAAAAATGTGAAATCTAATTCCTTCTCACACTGTTATTTGGGTAGGTGCAAACAAAATTTCAGCGTAATACCGGGATGTAATTTTCCAGCTTACGACATGAGGGCTAATCCCCATAAGAAATAATGTTATTCTTTTATGGGGCATAAAATATTTGAGAGCGCTCGTCACACGGAATATTTGCACAAGCTCTCAAAAAGCCTAACGGGATTTATGTCCCAGAAAATGAAGCAGGGAGACAACGTCCTTAGCAAAAATACAACCGTGTTTGGGTCAACTATTATATTAATTATAACGTCACAATTCATTACGCCTATTCCGTAGTATATTACGCACTTAGGTGTAAAATTTAATTAAAAATATGTTGGTCCGATATTAATAATGATCCCGTAATCAAAATCGATAATTTAGCAGACTTAGGATAAAATGTATAATTTATCATCAGTTATCAGATTTTATCACTTTTTTACTTCCTTTCTTTTAACTCGTGGCGTCTGCTTGCTTGTTTTCTTGACGAAAAAACTTTGGATCAATTTTTAACCCTTTTCCCGTGATCCAATCGAGCTGAAACTTTGCAAGTAGACTCGTGGCGACGATCAAGAAATCTATCAAATTTTCGTTAAAAAATAATAATAATTATAGTATAATTTTGGATTTTTAGAAAATTTAATTGATTTTTAAAATTGGAAACCATACAAATGTTTGATTACTACCAACAGCGGCTGACGAGTCACGGAATATTTAAAATTTGAATTACTTCGTCGGTATATTTAATAGGTACTTCACTACGAATTTCGAAAATTTATGACAATTGGTTCACAGATGACATCAAAATTCTCAAATATATCAAAATCTTGATTAAATTGACTGAGAAATGTTTTTAGAATTTAATCTTCAAAGCATGAAGTGTCTTATCAAAGCTCAAAACATCTGAAATTTTATAAATATATTAAGTTCCTCTAAGTTTAGTGTTATTTTATATGTTTTAATTCGTATTTAATTGTTGTTATATTAGGTCCTTACATATGAAATTGGCGTTTAGTATGGGAGGAACATAAAGCCGATTTTTTTTTATTATAATATATTTATTTAATCAAAGTATGTACCATTGCTATCTATGCACTTTTGCCATCTCATAGGTAGTTCATCGATCCCTTTACTAAAAAAACCATTCGGACGGGAATCAATAAAATCTTTGAAGGCGGTTTGGACTGCCCCATCGGAGTTGAATTTTTTCCTTTGCAAGAAGTTATCCAAATTTCGAAAAAAATGGTAATCTGTTGGGGCAAGGTCCGGAGAGTACGGTGGATGTCTTAGACATTCCAATTGAAGCTCCTCTAATTTGGTAGCCGTCTGTTGTGCAGTGTGTGGTCTAGCGTTATCATGAAGCAGCAGTGGCCTAGAGCGATTAACCAGCCTCGGTTGTTTAGCAGCTAGCTTTTCCATCATGGTTTACAGTTGCTGACAATAAACATCTGCCGTAATCGTCTGGCCAGATTTAAGAAAGCTGTAGTGAACGACACCAGCACTAGTCCACCAAACGCTCACAGTAACTTTTTTGGAGTCAATTTTCGCTTGGGGCATGGTTTGGCTGGTTCGGCAGGGTTCAGCCATTGCGATGAGCGCTTCCGATTATCGTACAGGATCCGCTTTTCATCACAGGTAATGATTCGATTTAAAATCCCTTCATTATTGTGCCGGTTGAGTAATGCAACGCAGCAGTCAACGCGCGTTTGTTGATTTGCTTCACTCAATTCGTGAGGTACCCACCTTCAAGCTTTTTCACCTTACCAATTTGCTTCAAGTAGATTAAAACAGTTTTATCACTAACACCGCAGCCTGCAGCTAACTCGGATGTGGTTTGCGATGGATCCGCTTCCACAATAGCCTTCAATTCTTCATTATCAAATTTGGTCTCCGGCCGTCCACGGGGCTTGTTCTGCAGGTCGAAATTTCTAGAACGAAAACGTTGGAACCAAAAACGCACTGTGTTTTCTTTTGCGGCACCGTCGCCATACACATCATTAATCCTTCGAGCCGTTTCTGCAGCACTGGTGCCACGGTGGAACTCGTACTCGTAAATAACGCGATATTTCAAGTTTTTCATTTTGTAAACTGAGTGACGCAAAGAAAAAAACAATTGAGAAAAAAACAAATGAATTATAATTTTCAAAACACAAATAAATAAGTAAATAGCTGTATAAATTTGGATTTGGAATTCCTAACCAAAGAGAAGATATTTGAGATCAAATTTGCCAGTACGGCAAAACGCCAATTTCATATGTAAGGACCTAATATTTTACAAAGAAAGGGAGTATAATAAAAACTTGGTTTTTATGGGTTGGTTTTTTAGAATGTCCGTTGCCTGTTTAAACAGGGTATCTGTCTAACCAAAATTATAAACTTCAAGGAGTCTTCGACATTCAATTTTGAATAGAAAATATTATTCACGCTTTGGGTAAAATATTGACACTTACGGAGATAAACAACAAAATAGGTTTGCACTGCTCACACAAAAATCTGCATACATTTTTTTTTACAAAACTTACTGCTCAGATTAGTTTATAGTCCGCACATATAACAGAAAAATTAGAGGGAACGATAGTTGTGGGCATAGTCAATGGTCGTTATATTTCTTTACTACTTTTTTATCGTCTTCTTTCATTTTCTTTTCCCATTTTCCCCAGGTGCTTAAATTTAAAGAATTCATATAAAGTATATTGGCTTTTATAGTTTGCAGAACATTATTTGTGCTTTTAGAGTTGCCGGATTTTTTAGTAGGTACTTGCGTTCTTCCATTTTCAGAGAGTGGGAGGAATCCTTTGAAACCCGGCCCGGAAAATTATTTATTAAATGCCAAAATACTAAAAATCTAAAAAAAATCTAATCTAAATAAAAATAAACGTTTTGTTGCTTTGAGAAGTATATTTTGTACAACAGAATATCTAAAATATCAACTGACCAAAAATTGATAGCAAATGAAATAATAAATATTGATAAAAAAAAACTAACCCATAAAAATCAAGTTTTTATTATACTCCCTTTCTTATTAACCAGTTGAAACAGGTTTCGCGCCTACTCCACGCGTCGGGCTCGAGTCGGGCGACGCTACGAAAGGAAGTAATAAAAATCGTTAAAATTTCGAAAAATCCAAAATTTTACTGTAATAATTAAAAAAATTTAAACGAAAATTTGTTAGGTCATTTTTATCACCGCCACGAGTCAGCCTGAAATGTTTCAACTCGATTGGATCACGAGAAAAGGGTTAAAAATCGATCCAAAGTTTTTTCGGCAGACAAGCGACAAGCAGACGCTACGAGTTAAAAGAAAGGGAGTAAAAATATTCAGTTCTCTTTGTAACAATGTCCTTCACTAACGCTACAAGAACGCTGCGCCTATGCTATATGACGCTCTCTATACGCTAAACAACTTTATTTAATTAAGATAAATTATAGAAGTCTCGCAGAGACAACGCTACTTATATGGGAAACGTGTCTAACTTTTTTTCATTTTAAAGTTCTGTACCTCTAAGGCCCGAATTCAGAGTCAATACTTAGATGATTTAAAGGTTAAGGTACGCCCTAAAAGTGATATTTTGTACTGAGAGTACCTTAACCTTTAAATCACTAAGTATTTACTGAATTCGGGCCTAAAAAAGACACCCCTTAGCTATGTAGTTTCTGATAATTAAGAAATATGAGTTGTTTACAGGCAAAATAAGCCGATTTGGCGTGTTTTCCTCTAATCCGACTATTATCACAAACTGGTCCTTCTTAATTTGTCCCAACAGAGTGCAGATCAGTATCTTTCCAGATCCTGAAATTGCTGTCTCTGTATCCATTACGATTCCCGTCGTCATTTTCATCCCTAACATGATCCGATTATTCGTCTTATAATCTAATTGTACTAAACCATTTAGATTCACAAAATAAACATGCAAATAGATATTTTCCCGGCATTTATAGACGAATACAAATTCAATGATACCTACGTCGTATTCCAAAGACAATTTAGGAACATTTGATTATTCAATGGATTGCCGTCCCTTCGTCAAGTACAATTTTGGATCGTGGAAGTTCCAAACTGCTATTTTTATTGCGTACAAAATGGGTTTTATTGTTTTGGGGGCCGAACGGGGGGTCCTAATAGAACACTCGTAAGGGTTGATGTAGTCGTAAAACAAACTGTAAAAATTACAATTACATCCTTTTCGTAGATCGATAAACAGAGCGTGCAAGAAATTCATTAACTTCAAATAATTCGTTGGAATATTGAACGACTGTATATACTTTAATGGCGCGTGATCACGGAACGAGACAAGTTTCAGAGATTTAGTTGAGATGAGCTGCAGAATAAACGAAAACTGGAATCCTTCTATGTAAATTAAATTAAAATTAAGCCTTCCATAATAAAGTGACATTCGTTCACAGAATAAGTGAAACCTCTTACTATTTTCAACCTAGCACAAAAGCCTTGTACTATGAAAATGGGACTAATTTAACTGCAACGAGGGTAGAACCACCGACGACTAGATCACTAGACGAGTGCCTTTACCACTATGCCGAAAAGCATCACAATAAACATTACAATATGCTAAATACATCAAAAACAATAAACATTTCAAATAAAGCTGTGTATTAATATACAAAGTTGGTAAGATATCACTGCGTTCTACAAAATCAATTCCACTGATAACTGGATTACTCTACTGTATTCAGCCACTGTGCGGTCGAATGTATCAATTAACTCAGAGTAAAGACTTCCAGCTCTCTGCAATCAAGGCACCGATGAATGGAAGCTATAATTAGATGTTTCATTAATACATTACCCACACAGAAAGGAGTTTCAAATCAAGTTGTGCTCCATAAAAAGAGTAACTTTTACACGTTCCATTATTTTTTTTCCATTTCACGCTTTATTAAAGAATGGTTTTCACACATCACGTTAGTCGATAGTTTTTATGTTCAATAAGGAAAAATGTTCACTTTTCATTAATGACTAGTTTTCACACATTCGTTCCTTTCGTAGATAAAGATTTCGCAATATAGATAATCCATGTATAAACGCGCCATCTTCGCGCTTAATTCGTTCATATTTAAACGCGGCACAATTTATCTATGCTCGGGGAATCCCTGTGTTTCAAAATTTCACTCCGAACACGGAATTCGTGTCGCATCAATATTACTTACTATTTTCAAACTATACCAAAAGCCTGTGCTATGAAAATAGGACTAAATTTCTGGTGTCCTGGAACGGCGCTCGAACCATTAACCACCAGATCACTGGGCGAGCGTCATGACCACTACATCAACAATCGGCAAAAGTGCATATTGATGCATCCCTTATTAAAATGTCTTTAGTGTCCATGTTATCGTAGTCAGCGTGGATACTACTACTGACACCAAATTGTTCCATGAAGACATTATTGATAGTATTGTCGACTGCATTTACACAAGTACCCAACTGCAGAAAACAAGTTTTTATTTATTTATATGTGTTTATTAAACTGTATATTTTCATCTTATATGTGTTTATTAAACTGTCATTATATGTATTTATAAAACTCTATTTTTCATCTTTGAAAAAAAAAACTTTTTTTATGTTTTTTCTTTTTTACATTCGTTATTTTATCCGCTATTGTAATCAATCAATCAATCAATCGATATATATATATAAAAAGAAACCCGTGTTTTACAACCAGCCACAACCACCCACCGGTGGTTATGGTGGTGGATAGCCCTTGGTGTCATATCGAAAATATGCGAGTTTGGTGGGGGGGGGGGCTGTGCGTGGGTGGGCGGGGGTGACGAAAATGTGCTTTCTAGCACATTGTTTTGTTATGGGAAGGTCACAAATGCTTCAGATTGTTTCAAAATAGGCGCGCTGACTGTGTCGGTGAGTCTAGAAGGTTCCGAAAAAATCTGCTCTAGAAAGTTCTAGAAGGGAAGGAGAAGGTTCTAGAAAATTCCCGAAAGTTCTATACGGCTCTAAACTGATTGGCGGAATGTTTCAGTGTGTCTAGAAAGTTCCTGTACATTCGATAAATTTCTTGAAAGTTCTGGAAGGAGAATGTTCTAGAAGGTTCGCGAAAGTTCTATGACGATCCAAACAGTGTACTAAAAATCTACGAGTGCGAAGCCACGCGGGCACAGCTAGTTCTATAATATTCACTTGCTTTCTTCTATCTACATTTTCAACCTATATCTACCAGGGGCGTGCAGTGGGATCATTGAAGTATCACATAAGCATATCATTTAAAAATAATCGAGCTAAAAGATAAATTTAGTAATATTCCTACCGCAATAATATTCTGTCACATAAAATGTTTTTTCCAAAAATATATGTCTGCGTAAAAGTCACGCTTCATTGTACTCACTGCATGCGTCTTAATAATATCTGAGAATCGAAGAAATTAATTTATTACATTTAGTATTTTTTCTTATTTTTTCGTATAGTAAAGAGGCTCATTTCGACACAGGGCCATCCTAGTGATAAGAGTAGCTTATTTCCTTAAATACCTACGTTTAAGTTCAGGATAAATAAATAAAAATATGTATAATAGGGTTAAAAACATTTACGTTTAATAACAGTTTTCACTTTCAATTAAGGATTAGTTTTCATGGTTTTTCTCTGCATATAAAATATAATACACCCAACTCATTACACTTAATATATTATACTTAAAATATACACACTATATTATTTTATTCGAGATTCAAGATATGTCTCATGTCTCATTCATGTACGTACGTCCGAAGTTTAACCAATGCCCGACTTCGTTCAAAACGGGAAATATTCAATAAATCAACTACATTTAATAACCGGGTGACCGCAAAATACCGTGCGGGGTTGTATTCCTATTGTACAACCGGCTCAAGTACCTCTAGTGACCTGGACAATATGAAAATGGGACACCCTCCTACCCCCCTAGATACGTGCAATACTTAAAGTACTTTCACAATTGAATACTAAAAATAAAGTAGGAATATTTTTACTACCCAATGCTCGAGTACGCTTTTAAGTAGTTCTTACTACTTACTATTGATAATTTAAAACCCTGCTTTTAAATAAACCGATAGTGGGAAGTAACAAAAAAGAGATGGAGATTTCGATAAATTAATTGGTATACTCGCTGGACAACGGTTCGAACCCCGCCCCAGCGGATTCTGAATTCTGACTGAAACTGACATTTTTTTCAACCCTGTGCCACGACCGGTCATCGCAGTCGCGTCGATATTGTATTATATCGTCACGAGAAACATAAAGAATTATACTTGATAGAGGATTTTACTGCAATCGGGATGTTATACAATAAATAAGAAATTACTAGAAAGTTTAGAAGTCAGTAAATCATACTCGAGTATCCATTTCTCCTTAGAATGATTCTCATTGCCGTTTTGTTGAATTTCCAATTTTTTTGTCTTCTTCATTACTCGAATACAAAATAGTTGCATAATATTAATTTATAAATTAGTTATCGTTGCTGTTATGTGAGTCAATTTTTGTCTTTTTTTTTTCTAAGAATGTTACTTATTTGCAGTTTCTTAGTTACAATAACTTGAAAATAATTAAGTTTCTATTAGTAAACAAAGTCGCTGAATACAAACTTTCACTGGCTCACTATTTTGTAATTCGCACTGATGTAGAGTTCGCTAGAAAGTTCCAATCGTTTTTTGGTAATGCTTTGCACGCTGTTGTCCATGCATCGAGTTATGTTCACAGTTCGCTATCTTTTCGCTTATTTTTATGATTTTCGATAGCTGTCAAAACACTACTAACTGTGATGCAATGACGTCGCCGTTTATATAGGGAACGTTTTTTCTCGAATCTTTTGTTGTGTCCTACCCGCTTCCAGGCTATTCTCAAACATCCAGACTATTCTATTATTCGATTATGTGTAGTTCTTCTCCATTTTAGAATCTCGTGATAATTTATCAAAATCTGAGATCACAATTATATTTGAAGAGTGATTTTTCGAAGTGGCCTGATAAATGTAAAGACAGATTTCTATGGAGAACGCTTTTGGGTCTCAAACAACCATAGTGTTTGAGCGACATCTGAGGCGCTACGCTATTTATACTCGTTATTAATTAATATCAATTTAATCGCCCGAAGGAAACATCTGTTGGAGAAGGGAGTAGGAACAGGGGACTTTTGGTTGTCAGAGCAAATAAACGAGTGATGGAAGAAACGTGTTTAATTTATTACTCTGGTAAAACATTAACTATTAGAGGATTCCAACCAAGTCTCAGACAGAGACTAAAGACGTAGTTTTCAAGAAAATTGTTCTAGAAAAAAACATCAGTGAGGTGAGAGCAAAGTATCAACCAAGCGATGAACATTTACCAATACTACTAAATATACTTACGTCTGATCTGTGTCCTCTAAGGTTGTAATTGGTCCTCTGTGGAACATCTGCGTTCTTCCTGCAGTGGCTGGATGTGAAGGTTACGCCAACAATCCCCCTGACGTTCCCCGTGGCCAGCCAGCCTTCCTGGTAGTAGTTGGTACGATTCAGCTTCCATCCTTCGTCCTGAAAAAAAATTTTTTTTAAAACTCTATAAATCATTAAAAATATATTATTTCTATAAGAAAACTGTTAGGGATATTAATCGTCTAAAATTTCATTCTTTGTTTAGCATCTCGGTCATTAATACCCTTAACGATATTTCTGGAACACGCTTCCAGTAAAATATCATAATTATCTTAAAAATATAGACATTCTCCTCTAGATTGAATTACATTTTCCAGTTTATATCTTCGCTTTTAGAATTAATATTGCGTAAGACCCTTTTCCAAAAATAGATAATTTATCGTCAGAGCGAAGGAACAAAGGTTATTCAACGTAAGTATCTACATATAATAGATTATTGATTTACCAAAGAATTGCTGTCGCTGTGCCAAATGATTTGAACATATAATAAAGCCTCTAGAGTATTTCTGTATGTGCAACTGAATAATTTAGAAAGATAAATAATTTAAAACAAATTTAAATAAATCGCTTAGAAAGGTACATAGAAAAAACAAACATCTGTCCTTTGGCCATCATGTTCCGTTGGTCGTCGAGTGAATTTAAATCTTCCCAGCTGCAATTCATGCAAAATAAATGTTTTTAATTAAATACGTTCTGCTTTTTATTTTGATTTTGTATTTAACCTGATTTTATTTCTATTTTTCTTTGCTTTTGTTTTTCTACTTCTGATTTTTATGCCGCTGCACAAATCTATTTCTTTTATATGCTTTTAATTTTCTTGTATTTGTATTTGATTTAATAAAGAAAGTTCTTGGTGGAGGGGACAACGAATGGGTTTTTTGCTGCCAGAACCTTGCGGCGTTCGCCCTATACACGGGCGCCGCACGGGGATGGCTTTAAATAAGAAAAATGTCAACCTGGCGACGCAAGAGTAGAGCCGATATGGGAGCCGTCGGCTCATAGAACGGCCCTGGGAAAGTGGTGGGTCCCCATTCGTTTCTTTTTACTTTTCAAATAAATAATAAAATAAAATTTGCCCAACTCTGTGGAAGATTCTCTTTGACGATCTTCTTCTTCTACCTTTGCCATGTGGTTGCACACTGATCCCATACGCGGATGATGCTCTGCTACTGGTGCCTGGTGAGAGTCGGCGCGAATTAGAGCGTAGGGCGAACAAGGCACTTGGAATGATCAGCGACTGGTGCATAAGAAACAAGCTGACTCTCGCGCCTCAAAAGACTGTCGCCATGATGTTACGGGGTCGCTTCGAGAGGGACCCGATAATAAAATTGAACGGACAAAAAGTTAAATTCGAGAATATAGTTAAGTACTTGGGTGTCTGGATGGACACGTCGGGCTCCTTCCTGGCGCACGTCAAGGCGGTGTCTGAAAGAGCCTCAAACTTTTTCTTATCGGTCAAACGTGTCAGTGTTGCGGACTGGGGACTGAGGTCTCCGGCGGTGCGCCGGATATATCGGGCGGTGTAGTCAAGTCACGTACGCGGCTCGTGTCTGGGCGCACCGTCTGGACACTCTGGTCATATCGTCGGCCCTGAATCGAGGACAGCGAATTCCTCTACTTGCCCTGACTGGGGCATATCGGACAACATCGAGTGCAGCGTTACCTGTGTTGGCCGGCGTGCTGCCGGCTGACTTGCAGGTAATAGAGGCCAAGGCTCGGGGCTCTCTGAGGCAAGGGCTGGATATTGAACTATATGGTGAGATATTCAGCCCTTCGGATACTAGATACCGGGAACTGTGCGAGAGGGTTAGAACGGTTATGTTGCGAAAGTGGCAAGAGAGATGGGACGCGGCCACCCAGGGGAGATGGACTTACTCCTTTCTCCCTAGAGTTGCCGCATGCGACATGGGCAAGGAGGGTCCTCCGGAGCTTGACCACTATGCTATGCAGCTCATCGCGGGCCATGGTGAGTTTAGGAGCAAATTGTTTGATCTTGGACTCGCTGAGGACCCGTGGTGTGCTTGCGGGCGTGTGAGACAGACTCCGGGGCACATTCTTTGGGAGTGCTCGATGCTGAATGACGCGAGAGAGGAGATGCTAAGCGAGTTGGAAGGAGTGGGGCATCGTTCACCTAAGAACGATGACCTCATTAAAAAAGGTAATAATCTCAGACTCTTTCGAGCCTATGCCCGGACGTGGATGTCGCGCTGAGATCTGCTTCGTGGGTGAGCTATCTGCTATGACC
The DNA here is from genome assembly GCA_016648135.1 of Agrypnia vestita. Taxonomy (NCBI): domain Eukaryota; kingdom Metazoa; phylum Arthropoda; class Insecta; order Trichoptera; family Phryganeidae; genus Agrypnia; species Agrypnia vestita. Next base: position 12,954 of record JADDOH010005239.1, on the reverse strand, counting down.
GTGGATCCTGCGGGCGTCAAGAACTGAACTCCTATCCTTTTGTATGCGTCCTTCCCTGTTGGGAGTGTCGTTTAAATCCAAAAAACCCACATATCCACTGTCCCATCCACCAGATCCTTCTCTCCAACTTCTTGTGTGACGGCTCCACTGTCGTATACTTTGTGTATCACTACTTTGCTTCTTTTCTAACCTGTTTTTATATCTTAATTTTCTTTTCTTGGATAATTTATGATACTATTTTGTTGCTATTTTTGCTTATGAATTTAACCTGTTTTCTTTCTCGCTTATACTGTTTTATGTTACTATTTTGCTATCTTCTTTTTATTTTGATTTTGTATTTAACCTGATTTTATTTCTATTTTTCTTTGCTTTTGTTTTTCTACTTCTGATTTTTATGCCGCTGCACAAATCTATTTCTTTTATATGCTTTTAATTTTCTTGTATTTGTATTTGATTTAATAAAGAAAGTTCTTGGTGGAGGGGACAACGAATGGGTTTTTTGCTGCCAGAACCTTGCGGCGTTCGCCCTATACACGGGCGCCGCACGGGGATGGCTTTAAATAAGAAAAATGTCAACCTGGCGACGCAAGAGTAGGGCCGATATGGGAGCCGTCGGCTCATAGAACGGCCCTGGGAAAGTGGTGGGTCCCCATTCGTTTTCAAATAAATAATTAAAGGAAGCATATCGAACGTTGTTAATTCGGTTTTGAGTTTTTTTCTATTTCTACCGACCTTAATTTGATCTCCAGTATATCTACGTGAGTCAAACCAGTCATGGATCCGCTGACATAGACAAAAATGTATCATACGTATCGTCAACAAAACATTGAGAATGTTTTCTTCAAATGATTTGTTTAGATTTTTAGACCCGATGCAATTATGCCTCAAAACATTACTGATAAAATTTCACAAACGCATGTAATAGAATCCAACAGACAGACAATTCATTGCCCCCACATGCCTTTAACAATCTTATTACAAAAAAAAGTTTCCATATAACTGGTAGGTTAAAAATATCAAATAGAAGGTATGCTGAAAAAGTAATTCGAATATTAGTTCATTTTTAGTGACTTGGTAGGATATTTTATACGGTGTTATATCAATCTTTTTGTTTTTGTTATTATATCTACTTCTTAATTCGTATTATTTTATCTAACTATCTTTTTTATTTTTATATTATTACCTAATAATTGTGTGTTAACCTAGAATAAAAAACTTTTAAATCGAGTACCTAATAATACTTTCCCAGAACAGGTTTCACCTGGTGGGACCTTATTAGTTGAATTTAATAATGTATATTTGTTATAATGTTGAAATAATATATTGACCGTTTACACTTTTTAATGTCAGGGGAAATAAAATAAATTAATTAATATAAATAAAATCTATTTTATTATACGCACTGACTTGACAAGTTCGTGCAAACTTGACCCAACACCGTATCGCAAAAGTGTCTACTCGACATAATAATTTGATTAGATACGTCAATCAGTGTTGTGTTGTTATGATAATACTGCTGAGTCGAATCAAATGAACAGGTTAATAGATAAGGCATACAATATTGCATTAATCGACAATTTGATTAATCCTTTGCTAGTAATCTTGTATAAATGCATCAGCGGGGGTAAATCAGGGGCTGGGACCCGAATAAGGGCAGTACATCATCAAGTCTCCACAGATGGCCGACTGACGGCCTTGCTAAGCTCTCATCTCGGACTGATCCCCACTATGCGTTACAGTCTTACTCTGTTATTTTATTTGTGAGTAATAAACACGAACCGTCTTTCGCTCCGCGCATCACACAAACACTTCCCTAATATATGTACAATAATTCCGTCCTTGGAGAGCAATTTGTGTCAATTTTATTTACATTGTACTGAGTACTGAGTTAAATCACAACTAAGGCTCGATTGCGCCAGCAGAAGTAAATTTGGTTCGAGTAACATTGACCCGAGTAACTTTTTTTACCCTCAGCTTAGAGTAAACGATTTCGGGTTGCGCAAACGTCTTTTTTACCACCGTCAGACCAATAATAAGGCTAATAGGGTGCCAAGCGGGATAAACCTCAAATACCGCATTTGTCTATGGAATTTGATTTATTTCAGTTTTTCACCACTGGCAATACGTACTTTTGCGGTTCAAATGGTTCAAAACCAGTTCAAACAAACCACTTTATTCTATGAAACAAACCAAACAAGCGTCAAACCATCGCTAAAATAACGCGAAATTAAAAGATTCATTTTAATGTTTACAAATTTCAATACGAAAATGACAGCGACAAAATTCAAATGACAAGTACCTATATGGATAAATGTCACATTTTCAAATCAGCTGTGAGAGGACGGCCATTTTTTTTACTAACGTTTTTACCTTTACCCACCTATCTTGGAGAGTAAAAAAAAGTTACACATGTATGTACTTCGGCGAGTTAAATATTTTTACCATAGATGGCGCAACCCGTTTTAGTAAAAAAAGTTACTAGAATAACTGTTTTACCTTTACTTTAGATGGCGCAACCGGGCCTTAATATATATATTTCTCATTCCGTGGATTCGAGCGTAAATAAATTCTGAAAAGTCGTAACTCACAAATATGATTTGATTAAAATTAATTAACGTTTTGAATACCTGTCATTCAGCACAGCGCAAGTCAGCAGCGTTAATATCAAGCGTTCAATTATTGTCGACACCAGTCTCAAAATTGCGAACCAGAGATGAAATATCGAGTCGGAATATCCGGGCGGACGGATATTGCAAACTGGAATTGCATGCGGCTGGTAATTATTGGAAACTGTCTGGCGGGAAATTTGTCTGATTGACCCGACGCGACATTTTGGAGAAATCCAATCAAAATTTCAATTGAACTCCTTCATTTGAAAATCGCATTGTAAAATTCTGTCGCTTTAGAAAAATTCATTGTACTTAAATGGAGTATGAGCCTTACCAAGAGTATACCGTAAACTGGGTACACTAGAAACATATCGACTGAATGTAGTAGAAAAAATTATCCAAAGAACATGGATATGAACTTAATAGATAGAATGAAATTTTCATTCAGTTGTAAATCTAAATCTCAAAAAGCCACGAGGTACGACGCAATGATTTTTTAGTGAAATGCCGGAGGAAATGAAGAAGGAACAATAAACGATTTAAAATAAAGCTTAAAAAAGATGTAACTGGGTACTTTGTAAATTTTGGATAGGTTATAAATTAATGAATATTGTATTGTATACACTATTTTAACCCTGCGGTGCTGGCGTTTGCTTGCTGGACTAGGCAAGGCCTTCACGGAGTTATCAATTATAAATAAATATATAATTTTAGTATTGACAAGGTATTAACATTAAACAACTGTTATAATATGTATTAACCAAAATTAGTTTTATAAAATTATAAAGCCTATTTAAGAGCAAAGAAAACACTGCTACTGAAAACATGGCGCTATTTATTATAAATTTTGTACAAAAATTGACAAATTAAAATGTCAATTACAATTAGGATTCAATTAGAGATATACCTGCCGTAACAACTAACACACATAATTTGGGAATGCTCCAAGCATGGAGTTTAGAACAGTTTTTACAATAATAACGCATTTTCCTCCCCTACAATCTACAATGGGTCAAATTCTTTATTTACAACACAATATTGACACAAATGACAAATGCACACGATCAGCATACACTAAACATATTTCTAGGCAATTACGGCGTTCCCCTCTTCTCCCTCCCCTCTCTCCATCTTTAATACAAAGTTAAACTAATACTTAAACTCCCAAAGCCTGGTAGTCAGTGCGCTAGTACAACAGGGTTAAGACTAACAAATAATTTCAAGTATGTACTACATTTTACACTCTTAATTGTAAACGAAATGCGTTATTAAAAATTTTACATTTACACTCTTAATTGTAAACGAAATGCGTTATTAAAAATTCTGTATCTGGTAAAAGAATCGTAAGGGAAAAAACATAATGAATTCAAGTTTCAAACATTCGATAATACCAAGCATTGTGTAAATGTTACGCGGGTACCAGGGAGGCCCGAGACGAGGTTAAAAAAGAAATCAAAAAATTATATCGATATATTCTAAAACAACTTTTGTTGTTAAGAAATTATTGGTGAAATTGATTATATGAAGCAGAAAATAAAACCAGCCAAACTGCGAATACTTCATCGAACGGAAATCCCAGTCGATGATGTTTTCAAGTAGGTATAATCATTTGTGCGCGCTTAATTTCAGCATTTTCTTTTGATGCAAGTGTTTTGGTCATATGAAATTATTAATTTTAAAAAATTGTGAATATCCTCAATGTTGTATTTACGTGTCACAGTTTCGGAAAAAAAATTATTTTCTATCCCGGATAACCTGTGTATATTATAAGTCCGTATTTTATACTGAGAGAGAGAAATAGTGTTTAAAAAAATATTTTTAGATGTATCAGTCTTCTATGTCATTAATTTTGTCTTCTTTTAGGCAATTTAAATGCTTTTCTATAATGTAAAAGAAAATACTAGACATTCAGTACCAAAAAATCTTGGACACAACGCATGATAATATTGGGTTGCAAACAACTCTGACCAATATAACTAATTATATCTATAACTAATTATTATTCTCATTAATTTGTGTAATTATATTTCATACTTCTATTTCGGATTCGTTTGGTATTCATTGGTAAGTGATGATATTTTGTTTTTGTAAATTATGTTATATATTGTAAATTTTAATTTTGTTAATTATTGTTTAGATTCCACTGTTAGATACAACGGATGACTCCTTTACCACAGGCGTCGGTCTATTTAATAAGAGACAGTGAATATCTTTTACATAACAATAAAAACAATAATGTAATGACTGAAAAATTAAACAAATGAAATATAAAAGTATATAATTCTATATTCACTACGTACGCCTAAATTAATAAATCAATAAAATGTTTTAAAATCAGTGGGACAATATCATTTTTACTGTGCGATATGTCGGAGCGGAAAAAGGTGTTTTCTATCGGCAAACGTTCCATCAGGGAGAGGATATATCCGGACCATAAATCACCCACATAAAGGATTCGGAAATTGCTTTCGCACCAGGATAAAAAAATTACAAAAAAAGTTTAATATGATTAGAAAGCGATTGAAACGATAGGCAGTCGCTCACCCCCGCGCACTATCATTGAAAAATAAAATACGTTGTATAAATCGGCCATCTTTCAGGCTTCTTGTCAGACAACCCCTTGGTGGAACTTTCGGGGTGGCCGTTTTCGGGGGCCTAATTCTGGAATCGACCGCAGCGCGCCGCCTGTTTGAATTGGCGCGCCCTCTGACGAGCGATATTGACACCTATTTGAAAGCCATCAATTCTCTAGTACCGACCGCACCTACCCCTCAACTTCGCCCCACTCCACTGAACTTCCATTTCTTATTTTCATCCCTCTCGCCGTGTCTAACGGGGGTGGGTGATAAGCGAACACGCGTTTGTGCCTTCGTAGATAATATTATGATGGACGACGCATAAAAGGCCGTTGTTAAAAATGATACATTTTTGTTTTGAAATTATTAAGTTAATTTTTTGATGAAAAGTCTCGATAACGCAAGTTCGCCAATTAATTTTTGTGTCAATATTATTATTCATAATTCAAATGATATAATTTTCATAATTCAAAAGATATTATTGCATTGCATTAGCCAAACTTTTAAACCTTGCTCTTCACGAAGTATTTTAACAAAATATAATGATATAAAAGTAGCTTGTTTGTCTTGTGGTTAGGATTCTCGCCTCGTGAACCAAAGGTCGCGGGTTTGAACCTCACTCCAGACAAGCAAGTTAGTCCTATTTTCATATCACAAGCGTTTAGCTTAATTTGAAAATAGTAAGAATATTGATGTGACACGTATTCCGTGTTCGCATCTCTATTTAATAAAAAAACATTTTAACAAAAAGTATTTGAGGTCATTTAATATTATAATAAAATAAAATAAAAATATATAGTCCAACCTCACGTAGTAAATAACTTCACTTAGTATTCTAACATGAATAAATAATATAAAGCATTTTAACAAAAATGTCTTCTAATAATACAGTAAAACTGCTATTTTGCGGACTTCGATTTCATGGACATAGGACTTGACAGATAAATTTTCCGGTCTAATATGTTTTTAATGAAAGATAAAGATTTTTTAATAAAAATAAAACACTTATTATGATTATTTTATGAAGAATTATCCTCTCAAAAACATTTGATTTATTTTCCTGGTACATATAAAAAATATAAGAAGTACGTGTATAGATATTACTCTACTATCTCTTAATTTTTACCATAATTACATACTATTATTTTACTACACCCTGTGCTTCAGATATTAATTCCTGAAAAATTGATAGTAATAGTTTGAAATACGATAGCGCTATGATGGCTCGACCGCGGCAGACCTCTGTGGTCTACTTCTATAAATACTACCCAACACATAATCGAGATGGAATAAATAGTTACTATTCAATAAATAAAAAAGTTGAGTCTTGTGTGTATCATTGGTTGCGGTTATAATTCATGGTTGATCTGTGGGGATCACTCATACAACAGTGGCTGTTTATAAATTATTTTTCAACAATATTTGAAGAAACTGATTCCTATTGAGACTTCTTAACCGCTTTACAAAATATATGGGTACCAACGTATCTACATGAAAGTTTTAACATAACGTATTGTAAATAATAAGATGTTCAAATAATATCGAATATTTATTTTTCCGCCCAAAAAAATGAGCAGAAACAACTTCGCATCAAATTCAGGCTCTTTGGCTAAAATAGAATTCCCCTGGTTTGCCAGGCTCCCTGCTCTCCCGGCATGGTTCCATGTGATTTTTGGCTATTTCCGAAGTTAAAAATACCGCTGTAAAGGACCTGAAGTACTTTCCTCACTACTACGAGTTCTTTTCAAAGGTTTCATCTAATAATGCAAAAGTCGTAAATGTAAATTAATTAAGTTATTAATTAAACGGTTATAAATAAATACGTCTACTTCTGAATATTAGGGTGACAATCACCGTTAAAACAATCTTGCTATTTTAAGAACAGGGCAGAAAATCAGTTACTATGGGACATTTCCACGAGACTCAAAACACAGAAACACATTATAAATGAAGTATACGTAGGTACTCTTTTAAAACGCCGACAGTAATGAACGAAAAATAGTAAAAAAGTAACCCATAAAAACCAAGTTTTTATTATACTCCCTTTTTTTGTAAAATATAACAACAATTAAAGACGAAATAAAACATATAACATAACACTAAGCTTACAGTAATTTAATATATTTCTAAAATGTCAGATGTTTTGAGCTTTGATAAGACACTTCATGCTTTGAAAATTAAATTCTAAAAACATTTGTCAGTCAATTTAGATTTTCGACATTCGTAGTGAAGTACCCTTTATGCATACCGACGGAGTAATTCAAAATTAGAAAATATTCCGCGACGTTATCGGGCCGCCGTAATCAAACTTTTCTAGATTCCAATTTGAAAAAACCAATAAAATTTCTAAAAATCCGAAATTATACTATAATTATTAATTTTTTTTAACGAAAATTTGATAGATCTTCGCCACGAGTCTACTTGCCAAGTTTCAGCTCGATTGGATCACGGGAAAAGGGTCAAAAATCGATCCAAAGTTTTTGTTGACGGCAAGCAAGCAAACGCCACGAGTTAATATAAAGGGAGTAAAAAAAGTCAGGATCGTACATATCTAATGTCTGGAACCCCTACGTTAATAATGGTGCATAATCTAATTACGCTATCGAGGAGTCCCTCGCCTTATTATTTCAACCTTACTTGGAAAGATACCGAAAGTTAAAAAAACTAATATGATTTTATTTTTTGTCGGAAATTTTCCCCGCCCTTTTCTTTAGCTCCGCCTCCGTCCAGGGACCGTCGTGATACTTTTTCGTCTGGGATTTGATAATTTAAAATGACTTTTCTTTAATGTCTTTAGTGTTCGCCTTTGTCTAGTCAGCCCGGATCAGATCCCTCGAACCTTTCTCTAAAGTGGATGTCAAATCCGAAGTTAGGGGGAGTTTCCTTTATTTTTACAGGCTCTCAAGAGTAAAGATATAATATATTATAATATTTCATATACAGGGTTATTTGGAAAACATTAATAATCTTGCAGTACCATATACTATTATGAGTCGAAAATGTTCATGCAATATCAAAATTTGATTTTTTTTCAATATTTCTGACTTGTTTTTTTACAAAACTTTGACCTATCATTACAGTTACTAATATCGATTACGAATAATTCATTCGTTTCCGTACAAGTTAAATAAAATGATACAAACCCTGCAGAAATTAATTAATTAATTAATTAATTATTTTATTTAACTTGTATTAAAGGGAATGAAATTTTCATATTCGATATGAGTTACTGTAATGATAGTCCAACGTTTTACAAAAAATAAGTTAGAAAATTAAAAAAAAAATGCAAACTTAGATGTCGCATATATCCATAACTTTTGATATTAGGTAATGGTTGCTTGAGCATTTTCGACTAATAATTAAAGCAGAAATATAGTCTGCGAGGTGACTTATAAGTTTTCCAAATAAGGCTCTATATAAATTTGGACCAGACAGGGAGTGGGTGAGACGTCCTGGAAGGTGGAGTGGATGACTTTATTTTCCTTAGGACCCATGAATGGCACTGAGCATAATTTTAAACACTTATTTCGGAGTAGGAAGAGTCTTATTTTTGTGCTAGGTCCTACGGAGTAATTGTGCAAAATTTGATTAATCCCAGTGTATCGTAACACAACCGGCGGCCCGGACCACTTTTGCAAGCTCTCTCTCTCTCTCTCTCTGTCAATCTGTCAATCATTGTCATTTTGGCTTGTTGGAGGCCTACCGGGACCGGTTCCCTGTTCACGGACGTGCGGCCATCTTTGATCCGTGAGATGCTCGTGGCATCATCCCCGAAAGCCTGTTGGATCTTGAGAATAGTTTTTTTTTATTTACCTTCAACAGGCCAAGAGGCCCGATTACAGAAGCGAAAAACATCACATAACACCCTGACTTGAGTAAATCACCTAAATTAATTGTGACCTCACCGGGAATCGAACATACCCACTGAGCTCTGAGGGACGCCAGTTATCTATCCTTTCTTTCCACGTCTATCGTCTTTATCCGTCGTTCCGTCATATCACAACAATCCGACGGGCACTAACCACACTTCTTCAATGAGCTGCTGGTTACCAGCAACTGACGCTTTGTGCAGGCGGGAAGAATTCACGCAAGCGCATTAGTAATTTTTTATTTTATTTATTTAATTATTTAAAAATCCTTGTTTACAAATAAGATACTTAATACTAATTTAACAATAAAACATAAGATAAAACATAAGATAATTTACACATTTTTTTGTTTTGTTTAATTTGTGGATTATGCCACTCTACTAGGCTACGCCTGTCCCAGAGTGGCGTTATAGCACACATTTATAATATTTTTTCGAGTTCGTCAGTAGTATTTATTTTCATAAGGTAGTTATTATGTATCTATAGAGTATCAAGTGGAATGTTAGTGAAAGTTGAGTTAGTCATAAGTCCAAGTGTAAATATGTGTAGAATAATTGTTTAGTGTAAAAAGGGTTAAAGTTTTGTTTAAGATTATTTTTTTATTTTCCTTAATTAATTAATTAATTTATATAGGTATATATTTTTATTTAAAGACATTATTACGCAATTACAGTAAGTAAATTTTCAGTTGCTGTTCTACCTTTGGAGGTAAGCCAGTTGTTTGCTAAAGCTTTTATTTTATTAATTGAGTATATTCTGATTTCCGGGAAGTCTGTTTTAAATATGTTAAATATTTTAGGCCCTATGTATGAGTAATTTTTCTGTCCATGTGTTGTCTTAGTTTTTGGTATTTCGTCAAGGTTTCGTAATGCTTGTCTAGTATTATGTGAATGCGAGTTACTGGTTGCTGTTAGGTGGTTTGTGTTTTTAATGTAGAAGATGAGGGTAGACTTAACGAACAGCTGTCTAACGTCCAGTACATTAAATTCTCTGAATAGTCTGTCTGATTGGTATGTAAATGGTTTCTTATTAATGACTCGGAGCAAGGTTTTTTGTGCCGTTATAGCTGGTTTTAATGTGGTTTTGTAAGTACCTCCCCAACTTGGAATCGCATAGTTCAAAAATGACTGGGCAAGAGCATAATAGATAGTTTTGAGTTGCTGTTTATTAAAAATATTACGTATGGATTTAAAAAGGTAAATGAGTTTTAAAAGTTTTCCCGATAATAGTTCAATGTGAAGTTTCCAGTTTAGGTGCCTGTCTATTATGATTCCCAAGTATTTCACACTATCTGCATTTTCCAAGGGGGTGCAATCACAGTTTTGGTGTTGGCAATCATGCATAGTCAATTTTAAATCGCTAGATGGCTGCCCTCTTTTATCTATGCTGAATGTCAAATACTTAGTTTTTTTGAGATTGACTGTTAGCAAATTATTTTCCAGCCAGTGTTTTACTATGTTGCAACCCAGTTCAGCTGCTTTGAAAACAAGATCCCATGATGAAGCGTGGAACAGGAGTATTGTATCGTCTGCAAAAGTAACTACTTTCCCCCCCGTTGTTAGCTTGCATAAATCGTTTATGTATAGGAGGAATAAAACAGGTCCTAGTGTACTTCCTTGAGGGACTCCGTATTTGATGTAATGTTCGTCACTTTTAGTTTTGTCAAGTTGTGTAAATTGTGTTCTGTCTGTAAGGTAAGTTTTGAACCAGTTGTAACTTGCTTCCGAAAGTCCAGTCTGTTTTAGTTTGTGAAGCATTTTTTCATGTGAAACTGTGTCAAAAGCTTTCGTCAAGTCTAGTGCTATTGCTATACATTTTTTATTATTGTCAAGTTTGTCTGAAATATAACCAATAACTTCCTGTATTGCTTCTTGTGTACCCCGATTTTTTCTAAATCCAAACTGGTTGTTGGCTAAATTTTGATATTTTTCTAAAAAGTTGGTGAATTGATTACAAACACATTTCTCTAGCAGCTTAGATAGTAAATTTAGGATGGATATAGGTCGGTAGTTATTTGGATCGTCTTTATTGCCAGCTTTATGTACGGGTGTGATTTTAGCCGATTTTAGTTGGGACGGGAAAATACCTTTTGTGATGCTTAAATTAAATATATGAACTATAGGTTTTAGTAATATTTCTTTGAACGATTTAATTACTCTAGCGGATATTCCGTCCGGGCCTGGAGAGCAGTCTATGTTCAGGTCATCTACTAATTTTTCCACATCTTTGTAACAGATAGGGGAGATCTCAAATTTGGGGAGATGGGGTCCGTTAGTTTTTATATTATTATAGTGTGACTGCTGTTTGTATTTATTTAATACTTTACGCGCTAGTGTTTCACCAATTGTGGAGAAGTGAAGGTTTAGTTTATCTGCTATTTCTTTCTTATCAGTGATGGTAGTGTTGTTGTGTACCAAAGTATTAATGTTACTTTTTTTATGTGTTTCAATACCATTTTATTCTTTTACGACATTCCATATGTTTTTAGTATTATTGTTTTGTTCGATTTTTTGTTTGTAGTGTTGTTCTTTCCTTTTTTTTATTATGTTGTTACATATATTGCGGTATCTTTTATAATACTGATATAGTGAATGGTTGAATGGATGTTTTTTTACTTGCTGATGAAGTTGGTCACGTTTGTGAGTGCATTTAATTATATTCGGTGTTATCCAGGGTTTTATACATTTATTTATTTTTCTAACATAAGAGGTAGTATTTTTTTCAATATGTTTATTAAGAGTGTTTAAGAATCTAGATAAAGCTACATCCGTTTGTTTTTCTTTTAATACGTCCATCCAGCTTTCTGTAATTAGATCAGTTTTAAGTTCTTCGAAGTTTATTTGTTGGGTTTTTGTTAGATGTTGCTTACTTTGTAGTTTTGTGGTATTGCCGTGTAGCTCTAGCACAGTGCTGTAATGGTCGGTAATTGTTGATTTAATGACAGCAGTCTGTATGCTTAGTTTTGATTTTACATATATGTGGTCAAGACAAGAACCTGACTCTCTGTTTTCCCGTGTTGCTACGCTTATTGTTTCAAGATAGCCATATGCTGACATTAGACACTCGTATTCGTGTGCTTGTTTGTGTTTGAGACCAATAGTGTTGATATTGATGTCACCCGCTATAATACAAGTCTGATAAATTTTAATGTTATGTATGTTTTCTTCTAGTGAGTTAATAAATTCCGTAATACATGCGTTGCTAGGCGATCTGTGTTGTTAATTATTATTTTTAAACAATTTGCATGTAATAAGGTAGGTTCATAGATAGTGACGTTTTTTACTTGTTTATTTATATATACAACAACACCATCCGATCTGTTTTGAGAAATTTCTGTCCTGAATGGTTCATAATTGTTAATGGGTCTGAGTATGGTGTTGGCTGTCGTCCAACACTCAGTCAGGATTATTATGTCAAATTCCATGTTGGTGTCAGTTAGGAATATTAATAAATTGTCAAAGTTTTTTTCTAGCGATCGGATGTTCAGATTAAGTATTTTTATGTTGTATTGCCTGTTAAATGAAAGTGAGCATTTAGAGGCACAGTCTAGCGTGTCTGTTTTTATTTGCTTTATTGTATCTAAATTATTTATACATGAGAAAGCCATTTTTTCTTGGGAAGGTAATGTAGTATTCTGGCTTGTCTAGCTTTATTTTGCATTTAAGACATATAACCATATTTATTTTTTTGTATTGTAAGCAACTAGCACTTTTGAATTTATTATTTTTATGTTTTGGCCAACCATTATATATTGACGTTTTATAACAGAAGAACGTTTTTAATACCCTGAATTTTATATATTGTTTAACCCCCAAAATGAAACCAGTTAATTTTTGAGTTATAAAAGTAGTGTAGTGTAGTCATATAATCTTGTTCAAATCGTTATCATTTAATATTTTT